>CAUYSK010097472.1:0-52483 GCA_963575035.1 Avahi laniger | reverse complement strand
TATTTTCACCTTTTTTTTCAGACCATTCCCTCTGTTACATATTCCCTACTCTCAATTTTACACTTCCATATTTTTTTTTTTAGTCTGTTCCCTCTGTTACAGAGGGACATTGTGGATGACAAGTAGGTACATTCAGTATGACTATTTTTGCTGAATTGCTCTCCAAAGTGATGCAACAATTAAATGTCCTCACCAGCAGTGTACAGGGTTTCCCTACTGCTCCATTTGTACCCCAGGCTGGTCTTATCAGAGTGTAGAGTGTCAAATAACATCTCATTGTTACTTTAATCTGCATTAAATCAAAAGTTTGAACATCCTTTCATATTTTATGGGCCATTTAGGTTTTCTTTTTTTAAACTTCCTATTTATATAGTTTGCTTAATTTTTAATTGGTCTGTGTCTCCTTTTTGCTGAACTGTTGAATTTCATTGTATATTCGGGATGCTAATTCAGTGTGGATTCTACGCATTTGCACATATCTTCTTCCAGTCTTTTCAACTTTTTTAGTTATCTCATTGTGGAGGATTTTAATTTTAATATTGTCAATTTTATAAATCTTTTTACTTAAAATTTATGCTTTGTAGATCATATTTAAGAGAACAATTTTTATCATAAAATCAGAAATATGTTGTTACATTAACTTCTGAAAGTTTTTACTGTTTTAATTGATTTTTCTGTAAAGTGTGAGGTACAGACATAATCTAGATTTTTAAAATTTAATAATAACAAATTTCCATGATAATTAGTGAATTTATATTCTTTTCTCCACGGATTTTATAATGCTGTTTCTGAAATTTTGCATGTGTGTGTTTAACTCTGGGCTCGCCATTCTGTTCCTTTCTTCTATTGCTTTGTTCCTTTTAGCAATATCAACCATCCCCACAACTGTTGCTCATATTGGGGTCCTTCCTTGTGCATAAGCACATCTTTAGCTGGACTTTATCTGAGGGGTCTTGTGTAACCACGGATGAAGATATACAACCATAGCTATTTTGTGTTTAATTTTACTAGATGTTCCAGGAGTCCTACCAGCCTGGGATCACTTTTCAAAATAATTATTTTGCCCTGTGGGCTCCTGGACCATACAGGTAATATATATTTCAACCCACAAGTAGTATGAGGGCACTACTGTGATTATAGAGAGAATCTTAGAGAAGATTCTTTTCCACGCAGAACTAAAAACGAGACACACAAGTTCTGTGGCGGCCTCCCTCCTTTGTGGGTACATTTTTTAAAATTGAAAGCTTTTGATGTTGCTATAGCATTTTAGGATCCCAGTTTTATGCTCAGGGTCTTAGATCTAACTCCTACTCCATTCATAATTTCTGGAACTTACTGCTTGGTGAGCCCAACTCTGCAATTAAAAGAATTTTTATGTAATATATATTGTCAAGATCATCTAGGTGCTTACTGAAGGAGGACTTTCAGATTATTTAGCCCAAAATATTGCTGATATTAAAGTTAAGTGACTGACTACTAAATCTGTAACTCAAGCCACAACCTCTTCATTCCTGTGTCTCTCTCTGCCAGATTGGATAATTTCAGACAGACGACACACAAGCACCTCAAAATCAATCGAATTTCTCATTCTCCTTCCAAAATACAGTTCTGTTAATGCCATTGCTATCTTCTCATACACACAGGTTCAAAACTTCAATCTTAGTGCATTTGTTGTATGTAAATTAAATGTCAAAGAAAGTGGAAAAAAGTCATTTTCTTTGAGGCTTCCTTTCTCACTCCAATGCCAATGGATACCCAATTTGTGTTTAATTAACCTCTGAAATGTCCAATTCCATTGCTTCGTTTGAGATCCAAAGCTCATTGAGTCTCAATGTTCCTCACCCCGACCATTGGAGTAGCTTCCCTTCAAGACGCTTCTCTCCAAGCCATCATTCACTCTCTGTTCAGATGGAACTTTCTGAAGTAGAGTTTAGATTGCATCATCTTCCTACCCAAATTATTAAACATCTGTATGGTTTGTGAAATAGAATTCAAGCTCTTCGACTTTGAACTGAAACCCTTCCCTGGTCTGATCCAAACCTACTTCCCGAGTCTAATTTTCCGGTACTCCCCTTCACATGGTATAAGCCTCCACACACACAGTAAGTTTTCCACATCCCTGCCGCCCTGGGGAGTGGTACCGAGGATGAGGTCTGGAGTAAGAGAGTTTGGAATCAAATTATGGCTTCATTACTGACACATAATTTGGATAAGATGATTTTTCCATCTAAGCCTCAATAGGACATATTTTCAAGATACAGCAGATATGACTTGTTGATAGATTGAAAATAGGGTGTAAGAAAAAAAGAGAAGGCACAGGTCACTCCAGGTTTACAGCCAGAGCTACAGGGAGGACAGAGTCACCACAAAGAGATGTAAGGACGGTGGGGGTAGGGGACAGGGGCTGCAGATTAGGCGATCAGTTTTGAACCTGGGAAGCTGGAACATCTGTTGATACACATCCTTCAAGAGGCTGTTCAAACATTATCTCCTCCGGGCAGCTGTCATTAATGTGCCTTTCACAATGGAGCGGGCTTCTTCTTTATTGTGGGCGCTGCTTTCTCGCTTACGACACAGTTAGTGTGTCTGTCTCTGTTCTCCTAGACGACAAGCTTGCTAATAAGAGGATCTGGGTCGGATTCATCTCTGTTCCCCTCCCTGGCATTTAAAAGACTATTTTACACACAGTAAGTAGAAGCTCAAAAATATTTCTGAAGGAAAATGAAATTGTACTCATTTTACTTCATATCATGAATATCATTAAGCATTTCAAACCAGTGAGAAAAATCATCCTCACAAACTTTAATCATCCAAACAAGCACAGCTTCCTTCTAAGGCAGGCTCCTAAAAGTCTCTTCCAGAGGAAGCTCTTCTAAAGTTCTTTAGCATTTTCCTGCATCTCACATAAGAATCTGTGATTATAGATCATTACAGGGAAGCGATTCGCTTCCAAAATTAGCACTAAATACCCATTAATGGGAACCTCTGGTTGTTCTTCATATACTAGAGACAACATATTTACCAAGCAATTAAAGATGAGAGTGAATTGTAAAAAGGTAAAATAAAATATTAATATATGTATCATCTGCAGATAGCTAAGATTTGCTATTCTAGCAGTATATGTGTTGGGTCCAGGGAAAAATAGGCATTCCATGCAGGAAAACTAAAATCTGTCATCTCACCGTAACTGCACCACCCATATATTAATATTTCTGCACAAAAATATTTTATTAGTGAAAAATCTGGCAGTCCTTTTATCAGCCCTGTGAGTCTGTTGCATTGCCCAAACATTCTCGGTAAAAAGACAGTTTTAAATAGGCAAGGGGAAATGATCACCGGATGGAGTGTCTAAGAGCCGTGGTGGGTTAGACGGGGAAGGTGGAATCTCGCATGACATATCCGACTCCGGATTTGAAGCGTGCATTTCTGGCTCCTCTCAGACTTAGAGGTCTTATCCATTTTTGTCTGTCTCCTTGCTTAATTGATTGCTCGATTATTTAAAGGTGTTTGGAAAACAGCAGGGTGAAGTATAGCTCTGCTATCAATCTTAGCTGGCTTCTAAATGCTGTGGGGAGACTCTGAAAAACACTGGTGTCTCTGGGCCCCACCCCAGGCCTACTGAGTTGGAATCCCTGGAGGAAGACCCACAAGCTCTGCAGGGGACTGGAGAGCCCCCTTGGTGGAGTCCAAGCCAAGGTTTAGCGTCAGGCAGGCCTACATGCGAACCCCAGCTCTGCCACTTAGTAGCCGGGTGACCGACAGCAACAACTAAGCCTCTTAAGATCAGTTACTCCATCCGCACAATGAGGATTACAGGGCCCACGAGGGCTGTCCTGGAGATTAGAAACCATGAACATCAAGGGACAATTTTGTACCTGGCATTCATTGCTCAATATTGGTAGCTCTATATAAAAGCTTTTATTATAGCTTCAATTATTGATCATCTGCAAATATTTTTATAACAGAGCCCTACGTGACTGACTTCCACCGCCCTCTTGAGCTCATTTCACCTGTTCATCAGTCACCCCGTCTTGCCCCACGCCCCAGCCTATCTGGCCTGCCTTCTTTTTCTCAAGAACAGGTCCCACCTGAGGACTCAGCAGCAGCTCTCCACTGTCCTCACTGTGGGCTCCTCCTTGTCATTTTGGTCAGATTGATGAGGCACTCTGTTGGGTTACAGACAGCTGGTATTCTCTTAGAGCTCCTCCGACGACCTAATATTTGCATTATGTCGATGTATTTCTTTCTCGTTGGCATTTCCCTACTGGAATAGAAGCTCTCCTAGCCCTGGACCCGGGTCTGCCTTCTCCTCTGCTCCACCCCCATACCTAAGACTGGAGGAGATTAGGAACTTAGCTAACATTTGCTGACCACATGAATAACCTGGACAATCAAACCATAATCAACCACAATAAATTCAGATGGTCAGTTCTTAGATTCATCCCTCAAGTTCTGATTATAAATCAAAAACCTCATATTACAAATTCTAAGCACAGAGAATTCTTCCATAAATATACAGAGGAATCCAGCCACGTTCAACAACGCAGCCAATCCCCTTTGCCAACAATGGTCATTCCAGAGCTCGGGAAATGGCAAAAACCATAAAAGGGAGCAGTGAAAGGAGAAAGCTCTCCCTGCTTTTCTTCTTTCCTTTTTAACTTCCCTGTAACATTTTCTTCTCCTACTACCATCATGTTTTTGTAAACTGGAGCAATGCTAAAGAGTCCAAAAATGACGTCAGCAGTGCCGCCTGTTGTACTGGCAGGGGTCCGTCTCTCGGGCAGGAACACAGTGTGACCAGTGAGGATGCTGTCAGGTACCCCCTCGCCTGCAACCTGTAGTGGCCCAGGCTGGGAAACCACACTTCAAGCCCACAGCAGCTGTCTGCTAAGCAGTGGCTCATGGTCACTTCATCAGGTCGCTTGGAGAGAGCAAAAACCCCTTTAGAAAGAGCAGTTCCGTAAGAAACTAAGAGTCCTGGCTCTACGCACTCCTTCTGGAGTTCAAGGACCCGTGAGATCCAACCTGTGCTCTGCCCAGTGGGAGAGCTCTGCCAGGGATGACAGAAAAAGAAATTGCCTTCAAAGAGCTATCTCTCTCTCTCTCTTTCCCTCCCTCCTTCCTTTTGCTTAGCTGTGTTTTTATATTTGTAGTAAATCAGAAAAGTGCTAAAACCCTTCTTCGCCTTTAAAACCCAATTTGGATGATCACTTTCCCAAGGGAGTAACTGGCATCCTGGGAGCACAGGAAGTGGTGGTCTTGTTACTGGGTTGGTCTTCAGTTCAATCACTGACTCTTTAACCATGAAGCGTTCAACTCTGCATTGCACATAAGCTCCTTTGTATTATACCTTTTTTTTCCAGGTTTTCTTTTTTAATTGACTTTTTGTCTATGTAATTCTTTAGTTACTATTTTTTCTTCAGATACATCAAACTTTCCTAAATGAATCATTTTCTAAATTGATTGGCTTTTGGCTTTTCTGGAAAGACTTCCTGTCTTTTCAACAAGTTTACGTATTTTTTTCTTGTATGTTTTTTCCCCTGGTTTATGATAAAAAATTATTTTGTCTTTATTGGCTCTGTTGGTGTTTGATTTAAAAGCATTTCTGAGGCTTTTAAAAGAATAAATTTGAACATCACGTACAATTTGGTATTTCATTATGAACTCATAGCAAGTGGGCATATGATAAATGTGGATTTAGGGCCTTTCAGGGGAGAAAAATACCCAAAGTAGGGCCACAGACATTACACGTTTCTTGCAAATGAGCTTTATATGTAGTTCTGTTTCAAACAGTGGCGAGAAAGTAGCAGGAGCTTAAGTTCCACCATGGAAGAATATCTCTTTTCAGGCACGTGTTAGAGGATCATTGGTTGGAGAAGCAGTGCCCCAGGAAGGAGCAGGGGTGTGCAGGCCACTGGCCTCAATGTAGATGACTAGCCCTAGGGTGGACAGCCGACCCTAGTGCATATGGCCAACCCTGGTGCATACAGCCGACCCGGGAGCATACAGCTGACCCTGGTGCTGATGCTAATGTACACCCAGTTCTAAAAGCAGACAATGAAGCCAGTCATCGCTAAATAAACCACAACACAAAGGAAAGGGTCACAGAAGAAAATCCCAACTCCTTACCACTTAAGTGCCACAGTAGAAGATTCTGTACTGCCTTGGTATGCAAACAAATGAATAGTTTTTAAATTCCTTCAAATGGAGGATAAATGAGGCAAGTGGTCACCATCTGGAACATACCAAGACTTTTGAAAATGGTTGCCAAGCAGAATCATTGTGACCAACGGAGCCAGTGCCAGATCCGGCCTCTGGCCCAAGCCAGCCGTCCCCCAGCGCCGCATTGAATGTGTTGTGGGAACAACTCTCCCATCCTAGCAAAGGCAACTGCCATCAGCACTCAGTGACTCAACAGTGGTGAAAACTGCCAAGTGGGCAAGCTCTAAAGCCGTATTTCCTCCCAGCCAACAGTGACCTACTGAGCCTGAGCAAAAACAAAAATACAAGCCAAAAGTGCCCTGCTTATTTCTAAAGACATTCTAGTCCACTCTCTAGAAAACACCCGCATCCGCACCCGTCCCAGTGATGTGCCCTTTATAGCGCCCCAACACGCCCTCCCCAGGGCATGCTCCACGGTCCCCTCCTTTCGCTGGAACCACATTAAAGAGTCGGTTTTCTCTTATGAGACCACTCCAGCATGTCAAACCTTCATGGCTCACTGTATAAAGTCCTGTTTCCAAAAGCAAAATACCCTCTACTTGCACTTTCCAGAGTTAACAAAAACTGATATATTTGGGCTGCAAGGACAACCCATGGAATGTTTCTTAAAAGACTTATCATTATGGCAAATGAAACTATGGCTACGAAAATTAAGCTAGGTATTTGAAATCGTAGATCAATGTTTCCAAGAGAGTATCTTACAGGATAAAATAAAGATTTCCAAAATGTGACCTGAAGAAGAACATCATTTCCAGAGAAAAGATTTTTAGTTTTTGATATTTTATTTTTTGTTGTTAGAATCATTTAACCGATAAGGGCCTGTGTCCAAATAAAGCGAATTATGCATTAATTCAATTCTGCGCAGCTAACAGTTCTCGAGCACCTACTCTGTTTCAGGCTCTGAGGTAGTCAGTTTATATCTATTATTGAACCTTTTTCCCAGCCAAACACAGCGAGCACTGGCCTGATTTTGCACAGAAAAGGACGGAGGCTCAGAGAGGCTAATCATTTGCCGAGATGGCAGCCACTGTGTGGGCCAGCGGGCTTTGCCTCAGTCTCCCGGAGCCTGCATTGTTCACGAGCTCAGCCGCCACTGCGCCCAGACCTCACCCCACCCCCAGGAACTCGAAAAGGCCATAGTTTAAGTAAACGAAGAGGCTATTATAATGATCAAAATCCACATAAAGTACTATCAAAGAAAAATGGGCGATGAATTAATAGACTTTTAAAAGCAATCTAGTCATTACAATCAGAAGCACTTCGGCATGTTCCTAGGGACGTTGCTGTCAATGGTTGTCTCTGTCCTTCTGGGCTGCTGTGACGAGATCCCGTAGACCGGAAGCTTACAACAACACAAATGTGTCTCTCGCCGTTCTTGGAGCCTGGGAAATCCAAGATCAAGGAACCTGCAGATTCGGTGTCTGGTGAGAGCCTGTTTCCTCATAAAGAGCTGCCTTTTCACTCAACATCACAAGGTGGACGGGCGGGGCGGGGTCTCTCCTAGGCCTCTTTCATAACAGGGCTCCATCCTAGCGTCTAGTCACCTCCCAAAGGCCCCAGCTCCTCACACCATCACCTTGCGGGTGAGGATTTCCATATATTAATTTTGGGGGGACATAAACATTCAGACATAATGTTGACATTTGGTTTTTATTTTGCTTTGTGTTTTGGAAAGGGAAAGCAACATATCTCACCCGGTGGGGTGGCGGAGGCCACCTGCAAGGCATCCGCAAGCAGCCTAAACTCCCTGCAGCCCACGCCTCCTCAGGGCCGTTTGAAGGCTTTAACTGCCGCGTAAATGTATGTAATTCACCAGGGAAAGAAGCGCCATAGTTAAGCATTCTTAGAACCTTCACGATAAATGCACAATGTTATCCAACTGCTCACGACTCAGAGATGCTTGAGCTCTGTCAAAAAGACAAAACAGAGGTGCAAAGTTTGTGTGCAAATGATGTTGAGCCTCTTACCATCCAACTATTAATAACATTATTTCTTATTTTTTTAATACCTTAACAGGTACAGCTCCCAAAGCAGTCAATTGTCTGGCAATAAAGCGTGATGGGGCATGTAACAATTATGTAACAGCTGCAGAGACATAATGGGTATAATTTAGCATCTTCCACCACCCTAGGATACAATAAAAGTAGGATTTAAATATATATCAAGAAAGCTGTTAGAGCAACAGCAGAACAGGTAAGCTTCAAGGTCTTTTTCAGCATAGTGCCTCTGATAAGCCCTAAAGGAGAGAAGAAAGAGGAGGAGGAGGAGGAGGAAGAAGAGGAAGGGCAGGAGGGAAAGGAAAAAAAGAGAAAGAAAAAGAAAACCTGCTCACTCTCCTGCGTGATGCAAATGCAAACCAGCAACAGCAAACAGCAGCCCGGCCCGTGTTCCCTGTGCTGAATTCACACTGGGCATGTGGGGGTGTCCTGGGCCGGCAGCCGGCTGTCTGTGTGCCATGTCCCACATGTCACCCGCCTGTCTTTGCACAAGCACTGGAGTATTTCCGTGCCTCTGCCTCGTCTGGTCTCGGAGTTCATACCTTGGGGTGACTCCACTTCTGTCCCTCGTTTCCCTTCCCAAATGAAGGATCATTTCTCCTTCACTCCATCTCCATTTGAGACCTACTTTATTCTTCTTTTCTTTCATTTTCCCTAAATAATCAACTCCCTTTGCTCAAGCATACCTCTTTTATCTAAGCAGCCTGACTTTCTTGTCTCTCAGATTTGTTGTGATCAAGGCTTGAAGCCAAAATGCTGCATCTAATGTACGAGGCGATACTTCAGCATCTTTTACGGATATGATGAAAATCAGCACAGCACAGAAATCACTCCAGTAAATGAGTGCACCACAGACAGTCTCCACCTGGCCTCCGCTGGCGGCTGCTTCACTGAGAACAAAGAGGAACGAGAAAGAGAGGGGCAGAGGCAGAGACAGAGAGAAAGAGAGAAATGTTCTCTGTCGTTTCCAATGTTTCTACTGATTATTATCTGCTTAGCCTTTTCTCAGCACTCTTTAAGATTATGTAGGTAAATTACAAGGGGCTGAAGGGGAAGACTATGAGCAGAAGACACTGGGACATCTTTAGGAGAAAAACGCTTCTTGTTCCTTAACAACAGGGAGAGAGGCAGTTTCCTGTACTGGGTGATTCGAAGAAAGAAAACATCTAAAACGTCCAAAATGTTCGCTGGAATTGATCCGTATGTAGATGCAACGCTACTGAGCCCACTTTGGGGCCATAGCCCTACACTAGAGAGTTATATTGAGAAAATATTTTTCTAAATCCTAGGAGTTCAATATCCCACCGACCCAATCTCACAGAGCAAAGCCCTTCAGCCAGCCCGCGAGAGGTGTTGGTGTGTGCGCGGCCGGGGGCAGCCGCGTCGCTACCGCGTCACTCATTTCCATTCCGTCTCTTAGAAGCTGGGCAGGGGCTGGTAGGGCTTCATTAGTCAGACACTGCAAACAGCTACATGTAAAAGAAACCCCAATGCAGCGGCTGAAGTACCTGAGGGTTTACTCAGCATGCACTAGACGTGCATGAGTGAGCAACCGCGAGCTCTCCGCGGACTCAGTCTCTTTCTCTGTTCTTCCCAAGGCGCAGCTCCAGCCAGACGAGTATTATGACCCTTATGGGCCCCAGGCACTTTTGCCTCCATGAGTCCTCAAATAAATATAAAAAATTGTATCCAGTGGCTACAGTAGTATAAAGACAGATATATTAATATTATATTAACACATTTTCTTTAACTTAAAAGTTCATTTTTTTCCTTCTGATGTTAACAGGAACTAAAACTTTTTCATAGGCCCCCGGGAATATTATGGATACTAGGGACTGTGCTTACTGTGTCTAACGGATAAGTCAGCCCTGGCCCAGACATCAGACAACGACACAGGGAAGGACCAGCGGTGCCTCACTGTTGGGCCGGACCCCGTAACGCACCTTCCTGGAAGACCCAAGCTGATCAGCCGGGCCGTAGCCAGATGGCCGCCTAGAATAGCAAGAGTCTGGAAATGGAATCTTTATTCTAAGTGCCTGGTAAATATCTGCTAGGTGTTAGACAGGCAACTGGCAGAATCTGACGACATTGCCCATCCACGCTGCAGAATACCTCTCTTATACAAACAGAAGTAGCACATGCCATATAATGAGTAACTAATGAAAGCTTAATCTGCTAGAGGCAGTATTCAAAGTTTCTTTCAAGGCAGCTCATACAGAAAAAAAGAAAGCCAGAAATCTCCCCTGCCTGTTTGCTTATGCCTAGAATTCCTAAGCAGGAGCTTTATTTTAGCCTAAGATTTTGGCGCACGTTATTTTTCCTCAGCACTTTGATCATCTCTGTCCATCCTCCATACCTCAGTGCTGATGCGTGTAGTCCTCTTCCCACCTAACTGCCAGGCTCTCTTCAATTCTCTTCTTCTCTGAAAGCTGATCCTAATAGCTGTCTGCAGTTCCCATACCGCCCCTGCTTCCAAGAGAACTCTCTCCCGTTGCCCCTTCCTGAGCACTTTGTAAATAATCTCTAATAAAATATTTATCTTTGAACACATAATAGGCGTTAATAAAAAGTTGTCAAATGAATAAATAAATGGTGTAACTTAATTAATCACCCATGTATTTATCTCCTCCCATCAGCCATGAACTCTTTGAGGCCAGTCTTAGTCTCAGATATATCAGTATACATCTGGTATCTAAGAGCATTTGGCACTTAGTAGGTACTGAATGGTTGTTGAGTGAAAAAACAAAATTCCAATGGCTTAATAAGTAATAATTCACCCTACTGAAATTTATGGCAGGCCAGCATGCCATTGTTCCCTTTTAGCTTTCAAATTCTTGCCTAAGAGCAAATGCTAGGGGGAGGTGGCCCCACCTTTTACAGCATTCCCACCTGTGGGAGCTGCCATGCCAAGGCACGCTCACTGCCAGGTCACGTCATTGACTTGACCAAGTTTGCACTGCTCTCAGCATCGGTGCTCTCTAAAATAAGGGTGAAACATGAACATAATAAAGTAGAGAATTTAAAGCACTCAAAGGGAAAACTATAATCATCCTTAAAATATATGTTTATGCTTTTCTTCTGGACAACCTTTGGAAGGGACCCTACTATCACTACACAGATGACAGCAACAAGGATATCTAGGTCAAGCAAACCCCATGTTTAGCAAAACAGATTTACAGCCAAGGTAAATTAAGCACCTAGCCCAGTGCCCATCACAGAAAAGGTGCTTGACTACGTCAGTGAAGAAATGGTCTTTAACAATCCATAAAGTAATTTGTCACCTTTTCAAAAGAACTCACTATTAGATTCTTTTTTCAGACCACTTCAGTATAAATTTAAATGATTTAATTTATGAAAAATCCAATTTACACTTACTTTTCAATGGAAGACCTAATTGTCAAAGCTGACTCTGGCTTTAGGTACATCTATCAGTTAAATTCATTTGAAATTCAGAGCCCTCATTACCCTTCGATCCTGGGTTGACCAACTGCAGGACGATGGTCTGACCAGTTCCAAGCTCTGGGGGTGGACAGGGCTGCGAGAGAAAGCACGTGTGGGAAAGGATTATCGGCAACGGTAACAGGAGTGCGTGCGCTGACACCGAGAGGTAGAGAAACAGAAAAGGAACAAATAGGGAATATCAGAGGATTCTGTTTTACCCACAGGATTCAAAACGTGATATGTTAATCAGGTAAGAAGGAAAGATCTTATTAAGCTATAAATACTAGAGAAATGTGCACATAGAAAAAACCAACTTCCTTTTTAGCAATAAGCCAGGGCAGGTCACACCGCTGTTGACAGTATACAACAAAACCTTGATCTAGGATGAATAAAGCATTTATTCTGATGATCAGAGGCCAAGTTCCTGTTCTTTGGACTTAGAACACGCTTCCTCCTTGGAAGCTGCCGGCCTGCGCGGAACACCCCACACTCCCCAGCCCGTGCTCATGGAGCAGGGTCTCTAATTATAGTCACAATTCAGAGGTACTTTATTTTTCAAGCTCTTATTTCAGGGGTATGATGGAAACTTTTGTTCAAAATTAAGAGTGCAACGAAACTCAATGACTTGCAATTTAAACAAGTCTCTCCGAAGTAAATAGTCTCAACTCAAAATTCTTCCCTTCTCCTTGTCATCTCCTCCAGTCTTTCATCTTGTGTCCACGAAGCCCTAAGTGTTGTCCTCGCATCAGGACAGGGTTTCTGAGGGTTTCTCCTCACTGCTTCTCCCCATGCTCCTCTGCCTGCCCACCTGCACCGGTGATGTTGAACTAAAGGTGCCTCCCGAGGCTGCCCTTGACCTGTCGGCTGCTAGGTGCTTCTCTCCAGCACCTTATCAAGCCTCTCCATCCTTGTCCTGACTTCAGACTCCTCCCAATCCTCTGGATTCTCACTACCTTTTTAGAGCCCTCCCAGGGAGAGGGTGTGCTCCAGAACTTGCGGTGTACACCTTACACCATGCAGAGCGTGGTAGACCCGCACCTGCCTGCCAGCGAGCCCTGCTACAAATCTCCCTCAAATCTACTGTCCAGACTAGAAGCTCTTTGGTTCCAAGGTAACTCCGAATGTAGAGTTTCTCTAAAAGACAATTAGTCTGCCCTGGCTTTACCCTGGAGAGTGGGGTGTGATCTTCCTGCTGTCAAGTACCCCCAAAGTGTTATTTATGCCTTCTGCTCCCCCGCTAGGGCTTAGTGGTTAAGGAGTGAAAGGTGAGCCTTCCTGGGGCACAGAGAGTGCCCTGCTTCAGTCTTCTCCCCTGACACTCCCAAATCAGCCTAATTTTGAATTCACATCTCCTTTGGGGAAAGAAAAATGACTGCGATGTCTCCTGATTTTCCTTTTTTCTTGAATGTGCTTAGTGTAAATTCTATGCATAGTGTTCTAAGCTCAGTTCTTGATATCCAAATCCCAACTTCTTTAGTCCCTGAGAAAATGTCTTATCATATTCTCAGTAAAGTCTGGTCCTTGTAAATCAGAATCAGTTTGGCTTTCAGCTTATTGTTTCTGTTATTTGTTTAAGAAATTCATCCAGAAATTAAATTTCCCTCTTGCTCCAGGCTGCACTCCCTTCCCTCTGAGACCAGTGCATATTGTATCATTGTCACTCAAAACCAGGGGAGGATAAGGAGGCAAAATGGGTGGAAAACTAATAAAGTAATATCAAATTAATGTCCCAAATACGGAAAATCGGGAGCCAATTAGCTGCCAGCCAATTCACGTGTTCTTATTCAGATGATTGCTGCACGTGCTAAAAAAAAAAAAATTCACCCCCAAAGCAAAGCATAAACATAACTAACCATTATGGGAATTGTGGCTTAATTTATGCATTTGTTACATGATGAAATGCTTTGCCAAACACATGCCACCACCTAGCAATGATAGATTTCAAGTTCCTTGCAGGCAAAGATCATGCCCAGACTTTTTAAATGTCATAGCACCGTCAGGAGGCTGTGTGCCCACCAGATGCTCGATAAATACTGCTCTGCCCGTAGCTGATGACTTACAACTCTATTCATGGTTCTCCAGTTAAACAGAGAATCATGTAAAGGAAATTCATGGCAATCATTTGAGAGGAGATGCTGTTACGAGAGGGAAGATGTTCCTGTTTTCAATATTTAATGAGTATTTTGTATCAAGGAATTCTGTGAATTGAGATCACTACATTGGCCCTGTAGCTTATTGTTCAAAGTGGGAAATATTTTTATAAACAAGGGAGCACAATTAATTATTAATTTGTCTCACATACACTGGGATGTGTCGGTACCCTAGTGCTAAGAGATCTTAAGATACAGTGGAGTCATTGAATATTAAAGCTGGAAAGGGCTTATGAAATCATGTAGTTCAGTAGAGGGGGAAAGAAACATGTTTCCTCTTATTTCTGAGAAATTGGTTTTGCTAATACTGAGAAATACCAGAAAAAATAAATATTTGGCAGCCAAATTTGGTGCATACTCTTAGAGATTCATAACACACATCAATGCATTAAAGGAAAATTCCTCCATAAGCAAACGTTGTTTAAAATAGCATTCCCCCGAATATCTGTACACTGATCTTCCTCACCATTGTATTCGTTTGCTTTGGGTAACACACTTACTGCCATCGTGCAGAGGAAACAGGTATCTAGTTCAGTTTTCTCTAATTTTGCGGGGGAGGAAAAGACCCAGGTAGATCGAGTAATTTGTCCCGGGCCACATGTTACCCAGTGGCAGGGCCGAGATAGCAGTGCAGTGGCGATGGCAGCAGCAATGGCGGCGGCAGCAGCAGCAGCGCAATGGTTGCCGTGTTTTGAGCACCTTCTAAGAGGCACATTGGAAGAGCTCAAAACCGTGTTTGCTTATGTGTCTCCCCAACCGGCAGGCGAGATCAGCGAGGGCAATTTCCACCATGGAATCCTCAGTTCTTTAGCAGGACGTCTGCTGTTAAGTGGGCACTGCATAAATATCTATTGACTGCTGAGTGAATAAATGTGTATGCCCAGTAAATTTCAAGACTGAAAAAGAACTGCACAATGCACCAGTCTGTTCCTTTATTATCATGAATCAACAAATCTGTCTCACTTTCTTCCCTTCTCTTAAAGGTAGAAACACACAGTTTGTGATCAGAACAGCTACGTGAAACCTCTCGGGATTCTAGGAAACAAACTTTTGAATGACAGTTCCTCATGTAAATGAGAAAAGACACTACAACAGTTTTGAAAATTACCTTGAGACATAAACAACACACACAGAAGTCAAATTTGAACAGGGCTTTGCTGTTCACCAGGGTCACACACTGAGAGACCCCTACTGTAAGATTATTCTGTTAGCAATAATCAAAAAAAAGAAGAAGAAGGTAACAGCAGGTGTTGGCAGGCAGGAAGGAAACTGGTCTACAAAATGAGGGCATTACCTGCAATAAAGGAAGTTAAGGATTTTAATGAGCCCACCGGGAGCCACTTAGTAATCACTGTTTAATAAGAGGAAAAATAAACAAAAGGGAAAATGATGGATGAACAAGAAAATGTCTTCAATAAATTGCTCATCATTGATTTCTTTGACTATAGTGTTATTTTTTTCACTGCTTAAAGATGTTTATTCCAAGGAAGATAGTTTTTTTTATTTTACTCTAAAGGAAAAATTAAGAGAAGACATAGTGACATGGTGGCTATCTTCAAATACTCAGATATCTGTTGCACAATAATACACACACATACGATACACACATACAATTGGAGTCTCAGAAGGAGAGAAAAGAGGATAGAGCAGAAGGAAATAACTGAAAAAACAATGGCTGAAACTTTCCAAATTTGGCAAAACATTTAACAAAAGGATCCATTCAGATTAAATAAAGCACGTGTAATAATGTAAATTTCAAAATTTTAGGACTCGTCATAGCCCCCAAAACACTTGAGACATTTAGGTTTTACAAGCAAAATAATTAGTTTGCCTTAAACTCAAAGTTGATTGCTTTCTATTAATGTGGAGTCAGAATTATTTTTAATGTTTCTTAGTCAATCATTGCCTGATTCAAAAATGAGAGTCTATTTCCATAGTGAACAGAAAGCACAGAATATGGACACAATGTTTCCTTGAGGTGCTATTCTGCTCTACCTGAGCACCTCTATTCAGGTGTGCGTTCCTCTGGACCAGCCCATCAAGGCTGTCCAAGGTCTGCGGCTCTTCCACTCTATAAAAGGTAGCCTTTCCATGCTTCGTCAGGTAGGGTCATTAACTTCTTTATCACAGCAGTGGAATATTACATTTTATTGTGTTTTCCTCCTGCTTAAAGAATAGCTATTTATTTCTCAATAAAACAGTACAGTGTGTTTGTTCCATGATTATTTAAGACTCAGCTGAGATATAAGAACAATTAAATAAAGAATTAAATACTTTACTCTCAGGATTTAACTGGCTGAATTGGGTAAAAGAACTATTTTCTTTAAACCTTCAACTTCATTTCTTCCTCATATATGGTTTTATATTTTTCAGGACACTATCTGTTATTCATACCACCAAAATATAAAGAAAAACTATTAATAGACATTGAAGTGAAATTCTCTAAACTACGAAAAGCAAATCAGAAATACTGCAAACAAAAACTTAAAGTAAATATATTAACTAATATTTTTAGATTTCTTTCAATAAACATTTATTGAGAACCTACAGTGTATCAGTGTTATGTTGTTTTAGTTATTATAAGATGGTTAATAGAATAGTACACTCTTCAATATAACACAATTTTATACACATATCTTTCTAAATGTTAAATAAGCGGAGTAACAAAAACGTCAGCACAATTAAAAAGAACATCCAAAGAAGAAAATTAGAATAGCCTAGTAATATTTTCACAAACGAAAGACATGAAGAGTCACTGCTTCTAACACTAGCCATGAGTTCCAAATTTGATTTGTGGAGCTCTTGCCCTACCAGCCGGAGTAGGCAGTACAATTGGCATTGACAAATGAGTTGTCAGCTTCATTTGTCACCTTTTTAAAAAATTTTCAATTTTTAATTTTCTTCCCAAATTCTAGGGTCACGTCCCTGTGATTCACGTAATTAAACAACAACAAGAACAATAACAACAACAACAACAATTTTTTTTAATAAAGTGGGGAATCAAAATTGTAGGCATATTACAAAAGAATTATTCCCTGCAACCAGTCAGTTAAATGCTGGTTGGATTCTAGCTTGCTTTAAAGAAAATCTGTTCAATTAAGCAAAGAATGGTTTGGAGAGAGTGAGAGATGTATAATCTTCTGAGAAGCCCATGTGAAGTTTGCTTAGGAACATTACTGGGGTCTCTGGGGGTCTATCACCTTCACCTATGAAAGAGCCCATCAGGTGCTCTCCCATCCAGACCAGCGCTGTTTGTCTCATTTGTTGATAAGATACAGCAAACCATTGCCAAACCTCAGCAAATACCTTAAGCATCTGAGTCCAAAATGTTATTTTTTATTAATCTCTAGATACTCCATATTTGGACCATTCTACCTCTATATAAGTGACAGCTGGGTGCACACATAATAGCAACAGCAATTCAGGCTGGAGAATCAGAGAAAGGAAGAAAAGGAATCCGTGAGGGGGAGAAGTGAACAGCTGCAAAGAAGAGGAAAGAATATTTCAAGCAAAGGGAACAGCATGTACAGAGTCATGAAAATGAGAGAAAGCATGCCCTATCTGAGACATGGAAAAGTAATTCAACATGCCAGGAGTGCTGTGTGCAGGGACCTGGAGTTCTGAGGGAGGAGACGGAAGAGTGAAGGGGATGGAACATGCAGGGCACAGTAGCTTCTCTCAGAAACTTGCTGTCAAAAGGCACAGAAGTGACTGAACTGCCTTCATCAGGCCGGTGTCCTGTCTGACCTGATTGGTATCTTACAGACCACTCTGGCTGGGCGTTGAGTATGGACAAAAGGAGGAAGGTTAGATATAGGGACGTGACGTAAATTAGGAAGCTATGTCCATAATCTCAGTGAAGCCCAATGGTGGTAAGAATTAGGGTAACAGCAATGGAAATGGAGAAGGATGAGCAGATTGGAAACTACTTAGGAGTTGGAAATCTGCTGACTACAGGAGGAGGATCAGGTTTGCAGTGGAAGAGTTGAGTTTGGGCTTGCTTGAATCTGAAATGCACATGGCGCAGGGAAGTAGGGTTATCCAGCTGTTGACTGGGTCTGAAAGCCAAGAGGTGTCCTTTGGAAAGATGGCAGACAGAAACCTTGGAAGCAGATGGACGTCATCCACAGAGTAAGAGGTGAGGGTTGCCCAGGAAAGCACCTGGAGGAACTGGGTTACATTTAAAGAACAGGCAAAGGAGAAAGAATCCATGAAAGAGACTGACAAAGACCAATGACCATAAAAATAAGGAAATTGTGCCGTAGGCCCCCAGAAAGGAGAGACTTTGATGAAGAAGGGAAGATCACCAGGGCCAATTCCTTCACCCACGTCAAGTGAGCCTAGCACACCTCTGAGCATTTCCTCCAAGATGTTAATTAAAACATGGAACAATCAAAGGCTAAGGATAAAACCTTCTTTCAATCTGCTCATCAATAATATTTCAATCTGTTAATCAATACCATTGAAGGTACAACTATATAAACGTCTAGAAGTATGACCATCAATCTCCATTTCTTTATGTGTTTACAAGGTTGTCACAGGAATTTGATAAATTCCCTGAAAAGCTCTAGTCACATGATGTTTCTGCAGAATGGCCTACACTTCTGTCCCAAGATGAGTGGGAGTTAATTTGGCATGACTTGTTCTTATTGGTCCCATCCTTGATTCTGATGATCACCGCTTTCTTTGCTGGTCAACTCCAAATGCGTGGATCATTTCATTGTAAGGATCACTAACTTCCCCAAACTCGCCGGGCCCAGCACTGTCTGAACTCTGTCAGGGCTGAAGGACCGCAGCGCACAACTCAGCACCCACAGGGGACTGACGGTGTTGCCTCTTTCTTGCGTAGGCACCAACAGAGCCCCGAGGGTGGCAGGAGGAAGCAGGACATGGATTTGAGAGCCAGAGGTGAGTTGAAATCCTGGCCCCACCTCTTAGCTGCCGTGTGACCAGGGCGAGCTGTGGATCTGTGAAGCATCAGTTCCCTCATTCAGTATGTGAAGATAAAAATATCCGCCTCACAGAGTTACTGTCTGAAGGATGCAATGTACGTATGTGTGTGTGTGGGTCTAGAAGAAAATGCTGGTTTTCCCCTGACCCCGGCACCTCTAAACAGATTGCACAACCCTGGAAGGCAGAGATAGTTTCTCCTTGGTTCATATCCATCTCATACTCTTATTAGGAAGGTGAAACTCATGTATTTATTCAAAATGCACTAAGTTGGGAATGACTAGAGTTGAGGTCTAGGGTCGGTAAGGAGAACGAGTAGATATTATAATATTAGGGGTAGAAGCAGAGGGGTGGCATACTGTGCTCTTTGAACTCTTGTGCTTATTAAGGGACAAGGTTTGAGAATGGTATAAACAGAAGCAGAACTCCGGCAGAGCACTCTGTGTGATACATGCAAGATGGACAGCGTGTGCGGACATATTCAGACATAGATGGGGACAGCTGAGAGACTAAAACCGTGTGTGAGGGAAAAGAGAGAACCGCCAACATGTTCGCACATGCGGGACCACGGCACACAGTGACAGCCACTTTCAGAGCACGGTCACGTTACTGAGCTTCTCCAGATTCTGAGTCACAGAGGCAACACTAACATATTTATTAAAAATCTCTTCTGTAAGGTCCATAGGCTTGTAAGGTAAGGTCTCTACCAACCAGACGTTTACAAATATGGTTGAGTAAATAAGAAATATCCACAAATATAACAAAGTAATATATGACCAGGGTCACGGGCCGGGTGTAGTGCAGGAAAATGGCTATGAGAGAAGCCTCCGGTGCCCGCCAGTTGGGGTGTGAAACTGGGCTTCGCTTCTGACCGTGGAGGTAGGTGCAGCAAGTGACTTAACCTGTCCGTGCTGAAGTTCCGCATTAACAGCACAAGGATATTGAAATAATTCAATGAAGTGTTTTTAACCCTTTTTCAAGCATATATAAAAGCAGTCAGTAAATGGCAGCTATTATTGTTATTGGTGGCTTTGAGTAATTCACTTCATCCCTGAACATTAATTCTCTTATCTGTAAAGCTAGAAGATGGGACAAAAATAGCTAAAGCCTCCATCAATCCTAAAAAATCTATGCTTGACATAAATAGGAAAAGATCTAATTCAGAGCAAGAAAAGTGTTCCCCTGGGTGGCATCCCACACAGACCGCGTGGTGGACACGGTCTTCACTTCAGGTCTTGGCACCATGGTGGTTGGCTGTGAGCACATAATTTCAGTGGCAGGAAAGTGGTCCAGAAAGATAACTGGGAGATAAGGCTGGAAATATAGATCGTGGTTAATAAGAAACACATTAAATGGTAAATAATGGACTTAGAATTTGTCCCACAGGAACTAGGGAGCTACTGAAGATTTTAAACAGAGAAGTGATATCATTTATATGACTTTTCAATATTTCTCTGGCTATGGTACGCAAAAAAGATTGGTCAGAGATACAGATTCTAAAGAATACTTAATAGGGAGCAATTGCAATCTTTCAGATCCAAAAGAATAAAGCTCTTCACTAAGGCAGGGACAATGAGCATGAATAAGAAAGGATAATGCAAAAATTCAGCCCCACATCGCTGTCAGAACGCCTGAGTGAGGACTGACAAGGAACCTTCCCAGTCACCCCATTCATCTGGGCATGGCACCCAAGCCTCAGCGTGATGTATGGCACTTTCATCTGCATATTTGCACAAGACTGGGTGCATCTGAATTTTGCTAATGGCAGACAAATAACAATAGGTATTTCTTTGCTCTGCTTCTTTTCTTGTCTTAAAATAAACCATGATGGACCAGTCACAGCTGCACTCACACAAAGAAGTAGCAGTCTTTGACTTCAAAGGGAAACAGCTGAGAAGGGAGAAAACAAACAAAATTGCAAGATCTGAGATTTCATTTGGCGTGAGAATGATTTTGTAAAAGCATTTCTTACCCTAAACTGTTTCCTGTCTCATTTGAAAGCGTTCCCAGCCTGCTGCCGCCTCGCATGCAGGGGGAAAGGTACCGTCAAGGGAGGGCCGTGCAGGCACCGGCAGCTGCTCTCTCTCCCAGGACTCCTCTTCTCTTAGCAAAAGCAAACACTGATGCCAGTCTAATGTCTGCTAAAGAAAACATTGGAAAAAAAAAAGCAGCATAATTTGTGGAAAAGTCGAAGATTTAGAGGCTTGAAGGTCACGGACTTTATGGAGGAAGTCACAGGATGCTACTTTTCAAAGGTCAACAGGAAATATATAAGATTCTCCTCTTGGCCTTCTCTGGCTATCGAGCAATCAGATGCTGCAAACATCAATAAATTCTTGGGACAGCTTTCTACGGAGAATGTAAACCTTAATGTTATCTGATATTTGGGTTGTACAACTGGAACGCATTGCTCAAAAGTCCGATCCCAGGCCAGGAGTCGGAGCTGCATATCTAATTGGTACCGCACGCTTCTGTCCATCAGCCATGCTCTCGGTGAAGCCGTGGGGAGAGGAATCACAATCTGGACTTTTTTATTCCTAATATGAAATAGGGACGCAGCAGGGGAGGTAGGAGGGTAGCGGGTTGGCTGAGAAAACTGGCCAGAAACACACACACACACACACACACACACACACACACACACACACGCTGTAGACGGTGGCAAAGGCGGCCCTCAAAGAGCACCCCACAGGCGACAACTCCTCTGCCTGTTTCGCGGTGGCCGCCTCCTGCCTCCTTCCAGTCTGTGGCTGATGCAAAGAATCTGGGCTTCTGAAATCAAAAGGGGATTGATAAAGACACAGAAACCCAAAGGCCAACCACCACCTTCTCTTCTCTTTTGGAACAGTTCTCCTTCTTCTGGAAAGCCTCTGCTAGCCAGGGTCCCACACACCGATTTCTTCCTCTGAACCTTTACAGCACTTGACCTTTGGCATATACCATGAATTATCTTCAGGCATCTCATGTGTTGTTGTTGTTTTATTTCACTTTTCTTAAAATCTCAGAGTTGAAAGAGACACCTAGTAGATTCAGCCCAGCTGTCGCTGTCATAGCTGAATGCACTGCCAAGCGGCTGGTTGTCTGGCTTTAGTGGGAAGACCCCCAAAGACAGCGCTTTCTTTGCCTGGAGAGACAGCCTCTCCCATCTGGGGACACCCAGGACACTTGAGGAATTAGACACTTCAGAATACCCTCATCTGCTCCTGATGGAAGTACAAATTTTGATATTTTTGGAAGGCAACAAGACAACACATATAAAAAGACGTTACAGTATCCATACCCTTTGACCCAGAAATTCCCCTTTTAGGAATTGATCCTAAAATATTAGCGTGAGTGGTCCCAGTCGTATTCCGGAACCAGCTCATAATGGGTTCATAGGAGCCAATTGTGAGACTTCCTCCCAATTCCATGTTCAGGACTTTCCTGTTGGTAATTTCCATTGGTCAAGGTGGGAGAAGGTACGCCACAGAAAATCAGTAAGTGCTATAATCGAGAATATTTTTCCTGGAGCTCCAGAAACCATTTCTAGCACACTCAAGGTGGGCCCAGATATTTAGCTAAAGTATGTTGATTGCAGAACATTAGAAGTGAAGTAGAAAAAAAGTTAAAAAAAAATTGGACAGCCTAAATGTCCAAAAGTAAGAATCAATTAAACGAATTATAGTACATCAATGTTATGGAATATTATGCAACCTGCAAAATAGTATTAACTGAAAACTAAAAATATGTGTATGTTTTTAGAAAAGAATAAAAGCAGGGTGCAAAGCAGTAGGCCATAATATAATCCCATTTTTGTTGCAAGGGTCGGGTAGGGAGAGAGAAAAAATAATCGGAAAGGACTTTTAACAGGAGGAAGGGATTATTTTGGTTTGTCAATACTTCCTAACTTTTCTATAACTCTGTCACTTTTGTAATAAGGATTCACTTAGAATCAGTGCCTGTACTTCAGTAAATCGTTTTGCCATTGGATACGTTTTTTCGTAGTGAAGAATTGCTAAAGGAAAGACTTCAGCAGGAAAACTCAGGCGCACACAGCACGCAAAAACCGTCTTCCCTGGCCTCCAATGTTCTCCCGTGACATTTTAAACTAATCTGCACAGAATTTACACAACACCCACGGAATAATCAACAGGCATGAGATAGTGTAACCAAATAAACCAAACTCCCTGATTTTTAAATCAAAAAAATTTTTTTTATTTCACTGTATTTTCCCAGTGGTGGGCTGGGGCCAGCTCCTGCAGGCTTGAGAGCCGACTGTGTGCGCCTCTCTCAACGCCACCTTCAGGGCCTTCGCCTGGGTGGCTTCAAGGGGTCCAGGAGGGGGAAGGTACACCACAGATAATCAGTAAGTGCTTCAATCGGGGACTCTTTTTGCTCCAGCCCAGCAAAGCTGGCAACATTACTTTTATTTTTTGATATTCCTTTCCTCCCCTTTTTCTCTTCATTTCAGTGCTTGCTTTCTCTGCACCTCGGGCAGGGACGTGCGAACCCTGCGGCTTCTCCAAGGTAAACAGCAAGTGCCAGGCAGGTGCAGCTGGGGTGGAGGTTGGCATGCTCTGAAGAGGCGCTCCAAGCTCTCGCTGAAAAAGAGCTGCACCCACATGCTCTGCCGGCCTGGAACATTCCTCAGAAGGAAGGGAGGGAAGACCTGTCATGGAACCTCTGCTGCTGCTGAGAATCCCGGTAAGTCCTAAAAACGCGTAACATGCTCCTCTAAAAGAGGACCCGTGCGGAGCACCGGCGCTGCTTCTGCGCACTGGGGGCCTGTGTCTCGGTGTGAGCAGGGTGACACCGGCGACTTCTCTGCACGCCCAGGGGCGGTGCTGCCCACCTCCAGGGTTTAAGAGGAAAAGGGGAAAACGAGAACGGTAGGTGGCTGTGGACTGACAGACGGTGCTCATTAAGCCCTCCGCCTCTTTCCAGAACCTTCTCCTCAGTAGCATGACCCAGAGTGAGCACGGGCCTGTAGCCATGACTCCCAGCCCCGGACGTGCATTAGAATCACCTGCAAAGCTTCCGAGACTGTCCTTCCTCCCCCAGCGTGGGAAGTTCGAATCTCGCTGGCCTGGCCGGGGCCGGGGCGCGGCTCGAGTCAAGGTCCCGGTGAGGCGCTGTGCAGACAGGGCACGCTGCGGGGGAGCGCCTACTGCGTCTGCTCCGGGTATTTTCCCCGGAGACCAGGAATAAGCGTGTTAATATTTGCTCCAGCCTTGGGAGGCCTGCTGTTAGCAGCGCCCGTGGGGCGTCCTGCATTATTCAGAGACCGACCTCCGCGTGGATGGGTTGCCAGCCCCGCCCCCACCGTCACCACCAACCTTTTTCTTTCAAAAGCGGCTACTAAAAGCATCTATAAATGCTTCAAAGGGGGCCAACTGCGCGGCCAACACGTGACGCCATTACGGAGTGTAAAAGGTCCTGGGAGGAGGCGAAACCACAGATTTGAAGGGGAATTTCTCATGAGGTGAAATCTTAGAGGCATGTGGTGAAATCTTCTGAAGTGAGCTCTTCAAAAGAGTAAAGTGTTCAGTCTCCCCTTGGCACGGTGAGATGAGCTGCCAGAAACCCAGAGAGAGGGAAACAAATGTTCTTTGTGACAGAGAAACCGTCTGATAAACTACCAGATAGAATGGGCCCAATTCTTCCAGCCTTAGATCAGGAAAATAAAAATCCTAATGCCGTTAATGCAACAGTGGTCCAAAAAAGTCATGTAAAAATATGGGAGGGAAGGGATAGGAGATGAGAAAAGAATATGCACATGAAATATACTTCTTCTAAAAGCTCTGCAAGATGAATTTTCCCTTGGGGGGTGGGGGTGAGAAGTTAAAGAGATGGCAACGGCATAGTTAGGCTAAAAAGCTTTCCATTAACGCTGTTCATAAATTTTAATGCTTCAAACGAGGACAAATGAAGGTTATCCAAAAAATAATGATAATTATCGTTATTTCCAGTGTAAATTTTTTGTCATTAAAAAATAAAAAGAAGTAATGTCTATTACCAATCTTCTTTCACTCCATTTTCTGTGTTTTATTCTGGGGAAGAGAGCAAGTGTAATTATGGTTACTTCTAGCAATTCCAAGACATTATTGCCCTGACCCATATGGCAATTCCTACTTTTCTTCCAGTACTGGACTATGGATTCAAATGCTGAGTCTTAATCGTTGGTCTGTCCCACCTGACTGACCAGGGAATACATCTGCAGAGAGTGCCGCCCAAAATTACACTATGTTGCTGGAATCACTTTGGACTGTATTCATCAAGCAATAGTTTGTGAGGATTGAAGATTGGGGAAAATACAAAATTTCACACAAGAGCAGAGAGAGTGTGGATATTAGCTTCACATTCAATTGTAAGCTCAAATTCTCCCTCCTCTAAATCAAAATAGTTATAGTTATGTTTCCTGCATTGGAAAGTCATGTGCCTATTGATCATTAATGTTATGTACTAACGTCTACAATCTGGAAAGAAACATTTTGGCAGTTCCTCTGTAGAATAAGAAAACTGGGTGCTCAGAACTCTTGGGTAGCAATTAAATGCCTATATTTTGGGCTTCCAGATCTTTTCTTTCTTGCTTTGTGATAGTATACGTACATTCGGGGCCGAGTGGCCAAAGTGTGAACTTTAGAGAAAGGCAGAATTGAGTCTGTTCCTGTCTCTTCTCGTTTACTGCTGGTATGAGCTTGGGCAAGTTTTTTAACCTCGCTAAATCTCAGTGTGCTTGTCTGTAAAATGAGGGTAATAATTACAGTGCTCCAGGAGATCAGAGAATTGGTGTTATTTGTTGAATCTAGTACTCCCTGTGCCTAAAACAAAAGGGCTAAAATATGTGCAGAATGAATTAATAAGTGCTGATGAGGATTAACTTGAAGAAAGGCAAAGAAGTCCCTTTGCACACTATTCAGCACAGAATAATTAGTTAATGTTCACTATCACTGTTATTATTTAATTTAGGCAAACTGGACTAAAAGTTTATTATTTATAGAATACGCATTTTAGCTGCCTAAAAAGAGCAGCTTTTACCCACAGAACAAATTCAGCAAACTGACCCTGGCTGCCAACCACCAGTCTGGTATTGTTACATGATGTCATCAAAACATTGCACAGGGCCTTGGGATTAAATGAGACAATCCTTGTGTAAACACAGGACCCCAATAAACGCCGTGATTTTTACCCATTCTTGCTACCATCTTCATATGAGGCTGGAGCTGGGAGGGTGTGTAGAAATCATGGGCTTCAGTCTCTTCCTTTTGCAGATAAGACAACTTGTCCAAGACTGCCCGGGTCCTCACAGCCAGCCCCCAACACTTGCTCCGGGGCTCTGGGGCTGTATTTCTACTCAGATGTGACTCACGCACATGCGTAGTGCCAGTACTGACAGGTGGGGCAGACTTAAGATCACAGGGTCGTAGATGTCAGGATAAGAAAGAATATTAAATATCACTAATCCAAAACTTTCTGTTTCCATTATTAATAGTGAGACCCAGGGAGCCAAAATGATCCTCAGAGCTCCGCAGCTGGTCCCAGTGCTTGGTTTCCATCATAGCTACTGTCTGGTAACCAGCTGAATCTACAAAGCTTGTTGACAGTAGCCACTGCTGTTGCAAGAGTTTGCATTAGAAAATGAACCATTAAATGTGAACACTGAAACGTTTCACAAAACGCATGAACTTAGAGAGTCATGTATCCAAGCAGGAGGACACAGCAAGAACAACTTTAGAACAAATACATAAATTCCTTTGCAGTAATACAGGTAAGAAACAAAGGGCCTTAATTAAAACCGTGTGTAGCAGCTCGAGAACTGGAAGAAAACACTGGATACTAGAGGTACCAAGAGAGTGACATACTCTTTTCACAGAACCTCAGAAAGTCCATCCCTCTCCTTTTACTGTGGAGGAAACAGAGCGAGGGAGGTAATCGATTCAGTTGACACGTTCAGAATAGGGCAATGCCAACAACAGAACTTTAGTCTCTTTCTGTCCAAAGCCCTTCCACTAGCCCAAAGTGCCCTAGTAGATAATTTAGTCACATTTTTATGGTAGAATATCCTATAATTTCTTCATTCATGGTTATGATTTATTGCAGCAATAAATCACTTTCGTTCAAAAAATGATACTCAAAAAACACAATAACCTATATAAACAATATATATGCAGTGATTTCTACATGAGCAATCATCTGGCAGTAAATAAAAATTATTATCATATAAACTCAAATTCAGATAATAGTTTAAAATCTACTATAGATGATTGTCAGTACTTTGGAATTACATGGAAGCACTTCCACCCACGACATATTCCATCCTTCATATCCTAAGAATGAGGAAAAATTGCTCCCCTGTGAGCTTTAAATTTAAAATATTCACATGGAATGAACCAAAACAGAGAGCCATGCAAAAATACTGGCTAAAGAGGAGGAGGAGGGGGGAAAGGAAGCAGAAAAAAAGAAGAATGGATGGAAGGAAGAGAGGGAGGAGGGGAAGGAAAGAAGACACAGAGGAAAGATCAACTAGACCTGCAAAATATTGCCTGGATCGTACTGAATATGCTGAAACATCTTACTGAATGTGCTAAAATATCTTGCTGAATATATTAAAATATCTAAAAGGTTGACAATAAGCTTCAAGAACTTCAATCCCTACAGCAAGACTTTCTGCAACCTCAAGTTTTCTTAGGTCAGTGCTGTCGCACATTTGATTCCTGTCACTAGCCGACTTCCCCTCTGAAGCTGTGAGTGCCAAGCTGTGCCCTGGTTGTCGTGATTTGCTTTGCCATAAATTGTGCCTAGAGGGGAGAGGGATTGTGCAAGCTCGGGTATTCTGAATCCTGAGATGCATGAACTGCTGCTTAATATGTTTTATATGAAAAGCTAAAATCAACAAAAGTTTATAGAGACACTATAAAAAAACACCTGTATACACAACACCAAACTTTATCAAATTAGACCAGGCTTATGTTTGCTTCAGATTTCTTTTTAGATGATAAGATATTTCAGACAAATTTGAATTTGTCTGTGAATTCCTGCCAAGCCATTTCTCCTCCTCCCTCTCTAGAGGTAATGACATCTTTTCTGTTGCTTATCTCCAAACATATTTAAATATTACAACTACCCATGCATAGTATGTATTCATAAAATACATAATAATGTTTTACATATTTTTAAAACTTTGTAGGCAGAGTTTTATATGGCACATGTTCTACTGCAACTTACTTTTTTCTCTTGATACTATTTTCTAAGATTTCTCCAGGTTGACACATGTAGCTCTAATAAATTTTTTTAGTGCTGTGTAATGGAATATTCACTTCATATATTTGGCCTCCTGTTGGCAGACTTTTAGGTTGTTTTCAATTTTTCACCATTATGAATAATGGTGTAGTGGATATTCTCGTGCACATCTGTAACAGTTTCTTTGTGATATATACTAGAAGTAAGAATGTTTAATATTGGGTATATAAACATTCCATTTTACTAGTCATTGCCAATTTACCCAGCAAATGAGATGTTTGGTATTGGTAGCAAGTCTACTGTTAGCCACATACTGTAAATTTGGTTTCATATCTTTTTGAGGATTATCTGTTCCTAGTGGCTTAAAACTCATCTATAAAATTATCTAGGCTTACTGCTTTTTGATTATATTTTATGTATTTATGTATTAGCTATAACTCTGCTTTGTTATCATTGGTTGCTTTAGGGTTATGTAATCTGTATGTAATCACCATCTATCATCAAGTACTATTATATCATTTCATGTTTAGTATCAGAACTTTATAAATAGTATACCTCCATGTCTCCCCTCCCAGCCTTTGTTCTAATTTCTTTTTTATATATATATTATGTCTACATGTTTTATAAACTTGGTTTTTGCCATCCCATGAAAGTCAACTGTGTGTGTCTTTTCTCAAATCCACCTTCAGTTTGGTAACTTGGAATCAGCTAGAAGCATTTCCACAATGGAAATAAACAAATGCTACAAATTAGGCTTTTTTTCTTTGAAATCCATTTATTAAGCATTTGCCAGCACATCATTTTATAAATCTGAATACATATTGTTATTATTCTTACTCTAAACAATTATCTTTTAGAAATATTTTTTAAATAGCAAAAGAAAAATGTTTTCTATTTACCTAAATATTTACCATTTCTGGTGCTCTTCATTTCTTTCTGTTGATCTTTGTAGATTTCTACCTGCTATTATTTTCCTTTTGCTTGAAGGTCTTTGTTAACATTTCTTATAGTCCAAGTCTGTTAATTAATTCTTTTAGTTTTTTACTAACTACAAAAGTCTTTATTTTGGTTTTGTTTTTGAAATATATTTTGTCCAGCATAGAATTGTAGGTTTACAGATTTATTTATTTATTTGTCTCCTTTCAGTAATTTAAAGATATTGCTCCACTGTCTTCTGGCTTGCACTGTTTCTGGCAAGAAATCTGTTGTTATTCTTATCATGTTCCTCTGTACATAATATGTCTTTTTTTCCTCTAGCTGCCTTTAAAATTTTCTATTCATCATTAATTTTAAACAATTTGATTAGGATGCTTTGTTGTACTTTTCCTCACATTTCTTCTGTTTGGGGTTTGTTGAGATTCTCAGATCTGTGGGTTTAATGTTTTATTCAAATTTGAAAATTCTCTGTCTTTATTTCTTCGAATATTTTCTACTCTCCGCTCATTTGGGGATGCTAATTAAATTGTGCATATATTGAGCCACTTAAAGTTGTCAAACACCTCCACAACTTACTGATATTCTTCTTGTTGTGTGTGTGATATGTGTTTCATTTTGGATAGTTTCTATTGCTGTCTTCTTTTTTATTTTTATAGGGCCTACCCTGCTGTTAATTTTATTCAGTGTACTTTTCATCTCCAACATTGTATTTTTCAAGAAGTTTAATTTTTTTCTTTTCTATGTCTTCCGTATCTCTGCTTAACATGCTTTATCTTTCCTCTATTAAACACATGTAATATAATTGTAATGATTCTTTTACTTTCCTTGTCTGCTAATTCTAGTCCATTAACTGTTTTTTTTCCCCATGTAAATTGTATTTTCCTGCTTCTTTGCATGCTTGGAATCTTTTTATTAGATGTCAAAACACGTTGTGAATTTTACTTTGCCATGTGCTGTGTATTTTAATATCTTAAGCTTTGTGCCACAATGCAGTTATTTCACAATGGTTTGATTCTTTTGAGCCTTGCTTTTATGCTTTGTTTGGCAGAAACAGGGCTTTTAAAATCTAGTCCT
The DNA here is from genome assembly GCA_963575035.1 of Avahi laniger. Lineage (NCBI taxonomy): Eukaryota > Metazoa > Chordata > Mammalia > Primates > Indriidae > Avahi > Avahi laniger. The sequence goes on along the minus strand of CAUYSK010097472.1, from coordinate 22,494 downwards.
TCTGAGTATTCTATTCAATATCCTGTGAATTCTAGGGTTTTCCAGTGTGCCTGGTGTGAATACCCCTATTCTCAACCCCACATGGGCTTTGAGGATTATTCCCTTTTCTCCTTTCAGGTGGTTATTCTTACAGCTTGGGATAATTTCCTCACACATGTGTGCTGATCAGCATTTAGAAGAAGACTGAAGAAGAGGGATCTTCTCTTGATCTCTGGAGCTCTTTCTATAGGCAACTTTCTGCCATCCAGTACTCTGTCCTGTGAACTCTAACTGCCTTGGTCTACTTAGACTTCTGGCTTCATTTTCTCAACACAGAAAATCTTTTCTGCTCCAACTAGACTCCCTCTCCCTTTGCAGTGGCCTGGAAGCTGACTTTGTGTAGAAACCTGAGTTTAATCATAGGACAGTTCTTGTTTGTTGTCCCTTTTTCAGAAATCACTGTCCTGTGATTCCTAATGTCTAATAGAGGTTGAGTATTTGTTATCCAAAATGTTTGGGACCCAAAGTGTTTCGGGTTTCAGATATTTTCATATTTTGTAATATTTGCACTATACTTACCAATTGAGCATTCCTAACTTGAAAATTTAGAATCTAAAATGCTCCAATGAGCATGTCCTTTGAGCATGATGTGAGCATTCCAAAAGTTTTGGATTTTGGAGCATTTCAGATTTTGGATTTTCAAATTAGAAATGCTCAACCTGTATTGGGAAATCATTTTTTTTACATATTTTGCTCTGTTTTTTAGTTTCTTTCAGGAGATAAAATTGGGCCCCTCTTGCTCTATATTGGCCAAACATGGAAATATAGGTGTTACCTTTGGATTATTTAATTATTTGTTATAAACTGGCCATTGGATTTTCCACCTAATTTCATGGCTTGGTAAATGGACCTCTGCCCTTGAAATGTGACTATTGTTTATGTGTCATTATATCAGTTTTCTGAGCCTTCAAGCCCATGATCTGACCCCAGACTAAGCAGCTATTAAGGTGACCCTGTGAAGGTCTTAGAGAGATGGCAACACTCTGTGAGAGCTATGTGGCTGATGGAGCTCAAGCTTCATTCCTATTTTGAGTTTATTCACAGAAGATGAATTACTCATGTGCATGATTTAAAAATAAAATAGCTACATGAACATATGTAGCTTATAGACTGTTGTATATAACCAAATCCTGTGATTTAAAACGCTAAAAATATTTGCTTACTCATCAACATTTTCAGATTGAAAATGTATCTATCTATATCTTAGTAGTACCATTAAGGACAATAACATATACTGAAAACAAAACTACATGCTATTAGTAAAAAGTAAAATATTTTATTTTCCAAGAAGTGTGTACTTGTGTTCAGAATTCTTTTTCTTATAATGATTTCCATATTCCAATTCTCAGATGCCAACTACAGGCTTTTGAAGAGGTGGCTATTTTAGTTTTATTTCATGTCCATACATTTTGATCTCTAGTTATTGTATTATAATACTGGTAAGGAACATCTCCACAAGAAAATAACTACTTTTTTAGCTTACCAAGCTGGAGATTTCATTGGAGAGGAGATGAAACACTAAACTGCAGACCTATTTGACCTCAAGGAACCTTGCCAAAAGTCCCAATTTGATTTAACCAGCCTGAAGCACAGAATCAGAGTTGGGCCAATTAGAACTGGGATTTTCTGCTATCAGAACACAAAACTAAATGAGTTTGTTTACCTCTTCTCTTCTTTACTCAGTATCCCCCCGTTTAACTGGAAGTAAGAGACATTTGTGTCTGAGACATTTTATTCCTAATTCTTTATAAATTCGTCCTGTCCTTAGAGCAGGTCAATGGAATAGATTTGGAAATTAAATTTTGTGACCTACTTATGTTCCCAAGCCCTGTTTAAATACACTCTGACATCTAAAAGATAACGCCATTTGTCCTGAACATTTTTAAAGGCTTATTTTTATCAGAGTTATATCCATACAAGGTACATACGTGACACAAGCACATAAAGAGCCAAGGAGTCCTCAAGTTCATTAAGAAACACAGCAGCATCTCCCCATTTCCATTTTTCCTGTATGCTAGGAAACTACTCTCAACCACTTTTGCTAAGCCTTTTGATATTGACCTCTGTGTCTCAAAACTGAATGTTTGTATTGCTATGTCTTCATTATATACTCGTGTTTTTAAAGTGTTCTCCCCCTTCCTGCTCCAATTTGGAATTGTGACCTCATGCCAGCTACGTATACGTTGTATTGAGATCACTCAGGCCTTCATCCTGGGGATCCACTTTGCCCTCCTCTACACCGTGTTCACTGTTTCCTGTATCCCAAGTCGGCCCATTTCATGCCTGGCTCCCTCATTTTGTTGGAACATATCCTCCAGCGGCTTCCAGAGAAAGTCTGAGTAGAAGGTAAATCTTTTGCAAAGTACATGTCTGAAAATGCCTTTCTTCTATATTCATGTTTGATTAAGAATTGAGGTGAGTATAATATCAAGTTAGAGATCATTTTTCTTCAGAAATTTGAAGCCATTTTTCCATTGTCTTCAAACCTCTGATGGAGCTATTGAGAATTCAAAGATTTTTTGGATTCTTGATTGTTTGGATGACGCCTATATTTCTCTCTTAGAAGTGTAAATAATTTTCTCTTTGTCCCAAGTATTCAAAAATATCATAATGATGTCATTTAATGTGGGCTGATTTTATTAATAATTCACTGTTCAAAGTTTTTTTTAAAATTGACTTTTCAACATGGGAATTCTTCCCCTTCAGTTCCGGGAAATTTTCTTGATTTATTTCAGCAATGATTTCTATGTTCTGTTTTCCCTGTCCTCTCTCTTAATAACCCCTATTATTAAGCTGTTTGACTTCCCAGATTGGTCTTCTGATTCTCTTGTATTTTTCCTCCTACTTTCCATCATCTTGTCTTTTTGTTTCACTTTCTGGGATATTTCCTCGACTTTATCCTCCATCCTCCTAATTAACATTTTTATCGTTACTATCCTATTTTAATTTTAAGAGCACATTTTCATCTTAATGTATTTTTTCTTAATTGACACATAATAATTGTACATATTTATGGGCTATATAGTGATATTTCGATACATGCAATGTATAATGATTGAATCAGGATAATTAGCATACCCATCATCTCAAACATTTATCATTTCTTTGTGTTGGAAACAGTCAATATCATCCTTCTAGCTATTTAAAACTATATAATATATTATCATTAATATAGTCATCCTACAGTGCTATAGAACCATAGATCTTATTCCTCCTATCTAGCTGTAATTTTGTGTCCTTTAACAAATATCTCCCTGTCCCCACCTTCTTCTTACCCTTACCAGCCTCTACTAATCTCTGTTCTTCTTTTTAGTTCTATGAGATCAACTTTTTTTGGCTTTTGCATATGAGTGAAAACATGTAATGTTTAACTTCCTGTTCCTGGCTTATTTTACTTAACATATGTCCTCCTGCTCCATCCATGTTGCTACAAATGGCAGGATTTCATTCTTTGTATGACTGAATAGTATTCCATTGAGTATATATGCCACATTTTTTAATCAGCTCATCTGTTATTGGACACCTGGATTGACTCCATGTCTTGGCTATTGTAAATAGTGCTGCAACAAACATAGGGGAACAGATGTCTCTTCAATATACTGATTTCCTTTCTCAGTAGTGGGATTGCTGGATCACGTAGTAGTAATTTTTTTTGAGAAAACTCCACATTGTTCTCCATAGTGGCTGTACCAGTTCATATTCCCACCCACAGTGTCTAATAGTTTCTCCTAATAGTGTCTAATAGTTTCTCCACATCCTTGCCAGTATCTGGTTTTTACTTTTTTGTCTTTTTAAATAGTAGCTATTCTAACTACAATAAAGTGGTGTCTCATTCTGATTTCAATTTATATTTTCCTGATGATTAGTGATGTTCAGCATTTTTTATATACCTATTGACCATTTGTGTGTCTTCTTTTGAGATATGTCTGTTCATGTCCTTTGCCCAATTTTTAATGCAATTATTTATTTTTTACTGTTGAGCTGAGTACCTTCGATATTCTGGATATTAGTTCCTTGTCAAATGAATAGTTTGCAAATATTTTCTAACACTCTATAAGTTGTCTCTTCACTCTGGTGATTGTTTCTTCTGTTCTGCAGAAGCTTTGTAGTATGACATAGTCCTGTTTGTCTATTTTTGTTTATGTATCTGTGCTTTTGAGATCTTAGCCACAAAATCTTTGCCTAGACCAATATCTTGAAGTGTTTTTCCTATTTTTTTCTAGGAATTTTATAGTTTCAAGCTTTATATTTAAATCTTTAAATCATCTTCCGTTGATTTTTGTTTAGAGGGTTCCACTTTCTTTCTTCTGCATAAACATATCCAGTTTTTCCCAGCACCATTTATTGAAGAGGGCGTCCTTCCCACAGTGTACGTTCTTGGCACCTTTGCTGCAACTCAGTTGGCTGTAAATACATGCATTTATTTCTGGATTCTCTGTTCTATTCCATTGCTATATGTGTATTTTTTTACACCAATCTCAATGCTGTTTCGGTTTTGAAGTCAGGTGAGTCAGGTAATGTGAGGCCCCCAGCTTCATTTTTTTTGCTCAGGTTTGCTTTGACTATTTGGGCTCTTTTTCTTGATTCCATACAAGTTTTAGCATCGTTTTTTCCAGTTCCGTGAAAAATGACAATGGCATTTTGATAGGGATTTCATTTAATTCATAGATTGTTTTGGGCACTATGGTCATTGTAATAATATTAATTCTGTCAGCTCATGAACATGGCAAGTCTTTCCATCTGTCTGTGTCCTCTTCAGGTTCTGTCATCAGCGTTTGACAGTTTTCCTGGTAGACATCGTTCGCTTCCTTCATTACATTAATTCCCTAGGTTTTTTTTGTTGTTTTGTTTGGTTTGGTTTAGTTTTATTTTTTGGTTTTTTGTTGTTGTTTTTCAGCTATTGGAAATGGGATTGCTTTCTTGATTTCTTAGGTAGTTCATTATTAGTGTATAGAAATGCTACTGAGGTTTGTATATTGATTTTGTCTTCTGCAACTTTACTGGATTTATTTATCATATCAGATCTAAGAGTTTTTTGGCGGAGCTTTTAAGTTTTTTGGTATATAAGATCACATCAACGGCAAAGAGGGATAATTTGAGTTCTTTTTTTTCTAATTTGGATGTCTTTTATTCCTTTCCCTTGCCTGCTTGCTCTGGCTTGGACTTCCAGTACTATATTTAATAAGAATGGTGAAAGTGGGCATCTTTGTCTTTTTCCAGTTCTAGGAGGAAATACTTTCAGGTTTTTCTCATTCAGTATGTTAGCTGTGGGTTTTTCCTATATGGCCTTTATTATATTAAAGCATGTTCCTTCTATGCTTAGTTTGTTAAGAGATTTTATTGTGAAGCAATGTTGAATTTTATTGAATGCTTTTTCTACCTCTGTTGAGATGATCATCTTTTTTGTCCTTCCTTCTGTTGATATAATGTATCATGCTTATTGATTTGCATATGTTGAACCATTCTTGCATTGGTCGTGGTGTATTATATTTTTAATGTGCTGCTGGATTCAGATTGCTAGTATTTTGTTGAGAATTTTTGTGTATATTTTCATCGAGGATACTGGCCTATAGTTTTCTTCTTTGCTGTTGTGTCTTTGTCTGGCTTTGGTATCAGGGTAATGCTGGCTTCATAGAATGAGTTAAGAGAATTCTGCCCTCTTCAATTTTTTAGAATACTCTGAGAAGAATTGGCATTAGCTCTTCTTTGAATATTTGATAGGATTCAGCAGTGAGCCATGTGGTTCTGGTGTTTATTGGGAGACTTTTTACCACTGATTCAATCTTGCTACCCACTACTGGTCTGTTCAGGTTTTCTATTTCTTCCTGATTCAATCTTGGGAGGTTGTATATGTCCAGGAATCTATCCATTTCCTCTAGGTTTTCCAGTTTATCATGGTATAGTTGTTTGTAATAGTCCCTGATGATTTTTTGTATTTCTGTGGTATCATTTGTAAGAGTTCCTTTTTTGTGTCTGATTTTATTTGGATTTTCTCTTTTTTCTCGCTTATTCCAGCAAGTGGTTTATCAATTTTGTTTATATTTTCAAAAAACCAACTTTTCATTGTGTTGATCCTTTGTAATTTTTTTAGTCTCTATTTCATTTTGTTATTTTCCAATCTTTATTATTTCTTTCCTTCTACTAATTTTGGGTATGGTTTACTTTTGCTTTTCTAGTTCCTTGGGATGCATCATTAGATTGTTTATTTGAAATTTTTACAATATTTTGATATAGTCATTTATCACTCTTAGCATTGCTTTTGCTATATCTCACAGGTTTTAGTATATTGTGTTTCCATTTTCATTTGTTTCAAGAAATTTTTTGATTTCCTTCTTAATGTCTTCCTAGATCCATTGGTCCTTAAGAAGCATGTTGTTTATCTTCCATATATTTGTACAGTTTCCAAAGTTCCTCTTGTTATTAATTTCTAGATTTATTCCATTGTGATTTGAGAAGATACTTGATATGAGTTTTATTTTTTTAATTTGTTGAGACTTGCTTTGTGTTCTGACACATGGTCTATTCTGGAGAATGTCCCATGTGCTGAAGAGAAGACTGTGTATTCTGTAGCTGTTGGATGTTCTGTACATGTCTATTAGGTCTATTTTATCTAATGTGTAGTTTAAATCCAATATTTCTTTGTTAAGTTTCTGTCTAGGTAATCTGTCTAATGCTGACAGTGGGGTATTGAAGTCCCCAGCTATTATCGTATTAGAGTTTATCTCTCCCTGTAAATCTAATAATTTTGCTTTATTTGTCTGAGTGCTTTCATGTTGGGTGCATATATGTTTTCTTCCAGTATTTTTATAACCCCAGGTCTTATATTTATATCTTTAATCCATTTTGAGTTGATTTTTGTATAGGGTGAGAGGTGGAGTCTAGTTTCATTCTTCTGCATATGGATATCCTGCTTTTTCAGCACAATTTATTGAAGAGGTTGCCCTTTCCTCAGTCAATGTTCTTGGTGCCTTTGTCAAAAATTGGTTAACGGTAGGTACATAGATTAATCTCTGGGTTCTCTACTCTGTTCCATTTGTCTGTGTATCTCTTTTTATGCCCTTACCATGCTATTTTGGTTACTGTAGCTTTGTAATATACTTTGAAGTCTGGTAGGCTGATGACTCCAGATTTGTTCTTTTTGCTTAGGATTGCTTTGACTATCCAGGGTATTTTGTAATTCCATATGAATTTTAGGAATTTTTTTTTCCTATTTTTGTGAAGAATGGCATTGGTTGCTTTGAGTTGTGTGGTCATTTTAACACTATCACTTTTTCTGCTCCATGGTTATGGGATGGGATGGCTTTCTATTTTTGAATGTCTTCTTCAATTTCTTTCATTAGTGTTATATAGTTGTCCTCACAGAGTTATTTCAGCTCCTTGGTTAAATTTATTTGTAAATATTTTTTTGTTTTGTAGTTACTGTAAATGGGATTACTTTCTTGATTTCTTTTCTATCTAGTTCATTGTTTATATATAGAAATGCTACTGATTTTTATATGTTGATTTTGTATTCTGTAACTTAACTGAATTCATTTATCAATTCTAAGAGTTTTTAAATGTACTTTTTTAAAATAGCACACTCTTCTTCCTGGGTATATGCAATATTTTTATTACTCTGAAAATATTAATGAAGGGTTTTTTAAGCATTTTCTCTTTTAGAATTCATGTTTTCTTAAATTATTTTTGTCTGTGCATTGATCTCTATCTTTCATCTTAAAGGCTCCTTAAGGTACCTATGAATCATGGTTGTCTGCCTATATTTAAGAGTGGGCACTAAAAAACTGAATGGTAGCTTTTAGTGTGTGAGTGGCCAGGTCTGTTCATGGAGAAGCTTTGTTTTCAGTATTTTTTACCTTTTCTCTTAGGCTGATTAGATTCTCCACTGGAGGATCTTCTGTACTAGAGGTTACAAGAGTGGTGCCTGCCATTTTTCTGGAAATAAAGTGGGAAAAGGCCTGGGGTTCTGCACATTCATAGGCTCATTTTTATTTAATCTTCTTGTTTTCAATAGCACCTGAGCCCTCTTCTTTACCTGACATTTCTGAGAGTCCGAAGACTCTTTGTTGTAGCCTTTCCAGAGAACACCTTTCCTCTCCAATATTCTGAGAATCTGGGAACCCAGTCATGTCGAAAGCAGACTTCCAGCCTACTGTCCTGACTGTTCTCCTACTTCATCTCCGTTCTCAGAGGTCCCCAGTGTCTCTAACCCCTAAGAAGCTTGTGATTCTGTTTTGTAAATCAGGGTGTTTCCTGACTACTGCTGGCTTAGGATTCAGTATTTTTCATTTCTGTTACCACTCATTTGTTTCCAGCTTTCAAAATTTGTTATTTTTCCCCTGTCTTTCTCTATTTCTCCTTGTGTGTTTATGCTTTGTCATTTGAGTGGGGATTCAGGAGGTATTGAAAGCAACTGTGTTAGCTCGACCTACCATCTTTACCTTGAAATCTGTGTATTTAACTATTTTATTTATCTCTGTGGTAGATCACAAAAATATCCAAATCTTTTACTCTTCCTTATTTCTTTGCCCTTTAAAAAAATGTTTTTCTTTGCCCTTTTAAATGTGACTTTGCATCTCCTATAGTCAGGAATTGGAGTACATTCCCCTCCTCTTAAATAAAGGCTGGTCCTGTGAATTGATTTGGCCAGTAAAATACAACAGAAATGACAACACATTAGCTTCAAGCCTAGACATCAAGATGTCCTATGTGATTCCATTCATTCCCTTAGAACCCAGTCCAGCTACCATGTAGATGAGCCTAGTCCAGCCTGCTGGAAAATGAGAGGTACCTAAAAGCAGAGATGAGCCATTTCTGAAGCCATCCTGGCCTAGCTGTACCTAACTGAACTAACCCAGCTGAACTAGAAAAACAGCCTAGCTGGGTCCAGTACGAATTTCCTACCTACTAAATGGTGAGCTAAACAGTTGGTGTTTTAATCACCTAAGTTTCAGGATGGATTGTTACACAGCAAAAGCTGACTGGAGCAGTTTCTGAAGAATGCAGGTATAGATTCAGACAGCTCAGCTCTTTAAAGACATTGGAGAAGGTCCTCACCAAGTCATAAATGAAAAGATCCATCAATATAGTTAAACTTGTCAATCTTGCAATTGAACAACACCTGCATAAATAATAAATTTATTGGTTTTAAATTTCATATTATTCTTATTACAAAACTACACTCCCCAAAAAATAGCAAATCAACTTCATGGTCAGTGTTCATGCAGCAGTAGACAATTTATCTTGACACTCGATACCTGCTGGCTACTGAGCCCAGTTACTCCAGGTGCTAAAGAACATGCCTGTGGAAACAGCAAGATGATGGTATGTGTTAGATGCGTTATGATTCCAGGACTGTGTCGGGCTTGGTTCTGTGCATCACCAAAATCCTACCATGAGCAACATAGTGACACCTCCTACTTTTATTTCTGTTAACTTCTTACGAATACTAAAATAACAAATTAATTCACTGCAATGTTGCACTTTTTGAGATATTACCAGATTTTCCAACAGTCAAAAAGAAAATCAAGATATTAGAGAAAGTGTGAATGAAAAGCAAAACAAACATGGGAAGGCTCATGATAGCACAGTCACACCAGGCCACAGGACAAGGCGGCCTAGAGGCCACACCACATGTCGTGCCTGTGCAGATTTCTCCAGAGCTAAAGGGAATGCCGAACAGTTGCTGAGAAGTCTGAATCTGAGCCTCGTTCCAGAACTTACTCATGCTGCTGGGGAGTGGTAAACCACCACTGTGGACACAACCTGGAGTTTCAGAGACAGAGGTGGGTCATCTCATATCCTGTCAACTCTAAGTAGAAGAAGAGAAAAGAAAAATTTAGCCATGAAAATTTAGCCTCTTCATTTCCTAAAACTTAGAAAATTCTAGTTATCTTAAAAGATAACTAGAAAGGTAGTAGTACAAAAGGCTGATTATCTAATCTTTTACACATTGATTATTTAAATTTTTTAAGATACATGTCATTATTTTCCCCAGTGAAATTTGAAACAGTGTATTATCTAGATGTCATTAACAGTTAACATCTGTAAGTCTCTAAAAAATATGATGACAAAAGATTCTTTGACTTCGTTTTATTCTTTAGTGTGTCTATCATTGAATTCCTTTTACAATCTTTTTGAAAACCTTTTGATGGGATCATCTATGTGAATTATTGGTGGAGAGAGGAAGGAGAGTTCATTGAGATACAAAAAGCAAAGAAAAGATTAACTACAAGCTAGAAATCATCAGAACTACCCAAAAAATCAGAATGCTCCCAGAATCCACATCTTGCTGGATATGCCCCATAACTTCATCACTTGCAAATATCAGAAATCGAGAAGTGTTAATAGCACATATTAAACAATAATGCCTTGCAAGAAAACATTCTTAACTACATGTGCATTTAACAAACCTTCAAGAAATAGTTACAGAACAAGACCATGTGCTGTGGACTTGAGAGTGGAAAAGGCAGGCACAGGCCTTGACTTCACAGAGTCCACAACCCGGAGAGGGGTACAGACAAAGTGCCGCCATGCGCATAAGCAGGAGGCGGCAGACCTGGGAGTCATCAGATGGTGTCGGGGGCTGTGAGGCCCCACAGTGAGGGAGACAGGCAGAGGAGGTGGAAGGAACCCAGAGGCCCACGTGCATCCAGAGCGGAGGCAGGGAATAAAGACGCCACAGCCACTTCCAGACTGGGGGGAAGAAGTCCAGGAAAAAGGGACCCAGTGGAAGCCAATAGAAGGGAGCAACTCCAGTAGTGGAAACGCTCATCAGTGTTCAGTGCTGCCAAGAGGGAAGCTGTTCTAAGACAAAGATGGAGGAGCACGCTTTGCGGAACAAGAAGCAGGCTGTGCTAGCGTCTTTCGAGAGGTGACTTGGAATGGAGTTGCAGCTGTTGGCAATGAGAGACACAATGCCCGGCTGTCACTGGTCGTGGAGTGTTTGGGCTGAGGCAGTGGACGCAGGCCTTGCCACCATGCCTCAGTTTGCCGGGAAGGGAAGGAAGGGGAGGCACAAGCAGTGCCTGAGGCAAGGTGGCTTAGCAGGAGGGTTATTTTAAGACAGAAGAGACCTGAACAGGTTTAAATGCTGCAGAAAGACGTTGTGAAAATATGGACAAGAAAAGAGATAACAGTTTGATTGAGGGCCCTGAGAAGGAGGCAGAACCAGCCCTGGCCAGTGCGGCCCCTCTTCTGTAGTGAAGGGGCTGGGCAGCTTGTCCCTAACGTGGCAAGGAGCTAAGGCGTTTCTGATTGCCTCTCTGTTTTCTGTGGCTCTAAGAGTAAAGCAGGGAGACGCTGAGGGGCTGGAGGTTTAAGGGACTGGAGAAAATCAGAGGATGGGACCCATACGACGCTAGCGCAGGCAGGGGCGCACAGCAAGTTGAGATTTCCATCCCGTGGGCTCTGGGCCCAACGTGTTCAATGGTATATTTCACAAAGGAAACATGAGTGAAATTACTACATTTTCATCCTTAATTTTCTAAGGTATTATTTCTGAATCCAAATTTCTTCTTTTCACATCTCTGAATTACATTTTCATTTTCATCTTAGGGCAGAATATTAGGTTCTAGATGCAACCTAGGACCGCGTGAATGATGAAGAGGGACAAGACCTTACACTACAAGGTGGAAATGATGATGTTCATGGATAGTGGCCCAGCAACAATAGAAAGAAGAAAATAATATTCAATTATATTACTGCAAAGCCCTTCTTACATACACACATAAAATAACCTCTGAAGAGAGTTCACGTTTTAAAGACAGTTAAACCTGGGTTCAAATCCACTACTAGTTGCGTAACCCTACGCATTACATTTCTATCTGATCCTCGGGGTCCTATTCTGTAAAAATGGGGAAATTGCATCTACTTTTCAAAGAATCTATAAAGAGTAAACTTAGTACAAACTGCACTGAAGAGAGATCAGTGTACAGGAATAGTGTAGCTGTAATTCATTTATATCATCATCATCATCTTTACTGTACTCGAAATCTAGATTTTAATGTCAATTGTAGCAGTAGCTAGCTATGTGACTCTTAGATAAATGATATAATAACCTTTTTGGATCTTTTTAATTCTTTCAACATAAATAGAGCTGGTTTGAGTAGAAAAACTCCAGGGATTTTCTACAGCATAAAATTTAGTATTGATTTCCAATCAGAATTCTTTATCATTTAACCAACTATTACTAATTTTGACAGTTCAGTATCTTTCTAAGCATAGAATTTTGGCTTGAAGCCAATACAAATTTCTTTTTAGTACCATTTTCAAAATTTGTAATATGGCAACTTTATTTAAAATTGCATCCCTAGGTCAAGACCTACTTTTTTTGTTTTGGTTTTAATGTAAGTTTCTCTGACTTATAAAAGAAAAAAGCCTGTGATAGGCCAGTGTTCTCGTGAACACAAGCAAAACAAAAGCAAAAAAAAAAAAGTGTTTTCCAAAATCTGAAGCATAAAATGTATGCTTTTATAGATTACTCTCGGAAAATTAAGACATATCTTTAAACTGAAATATGTATTCCTAAGTATGAGTCAATTATGCATTTAAATCTGTTTAACTGGTCATGAATGTTGGCAAATTGCTCAACATTAGAGATGATCCAAGTTCTCAGGATGATGTATCTGCTGCTGGCAAACACTGGAATCTGCTAGAAGCCAAGACATCTTCATTGCAAATCTCAACGAAATAAAAATACCTAAATGTGCCTGTCTATGTTCTATATTTATGAATGCCCATGAGATATTATTTGTGGAAAAACACAAGTTGCAGAGCATATATTTAGTAAGATACACACACGTGCGAACATACCTACATACACTTGTGCACTCACATACCCATCGTATGTTCTATGTTCATTCAAGAATATCAAGATGAATTCACCCTAACTACTAATACTGCTGTGTCTGAAATATGGAAAGGGAAGGGATGTGTATTTAAAGGAATTGTCTCTTTTTACTTTGCACGTTTTATATTGCATAAATTTGCACAATAAAATGTATTGTTTTAAAACTTTACCTAAAACTCAATTGACAAATTAATCTATATAAGTAATCTTATACCAACTTAAGTAATTTATTAGAAAGATGATACAAAAAGAGTAAGCAGTTAATGAAACATTTCATAACTTTAAAAGCCATCCACATTAGTCAGAATTCCAAGACTCACCTAGTTCTATTTAGTCCATATTTAGTCCACATTTAGTCCATATTTTATGCAATTACTATATGTGAGATGCTTTGCTAAAGACTTACATGCAGGAAAGCGTTTAATCCTAACATCTAGGAGGTCAGCACTATTACGCTAGTTTTCATAGTAGGAAACGATCCCAGGGAGATGAAGTGTCCTTGTCAAAGTCGCATCACTAGGAAAGAGTGGACTTAGGATTTGAATTATGATCTTAACATCACACCCCACAACCTGCCTGCCTTCCCTCACATTTTGAATTTTAGGAAAAAAAAACTTATTATACATTAGCAAAACTCCATGAAGTGTTGAGAGCTCCAAGAACGAAATAATATTTCTGTGATCAATTCTTCTGTAGGGAAGTTAGATGCTGATTAGCCTCTTACTCTGACATGTTATCGCAAATTGTTACTCTAAGCCAACAAGCACTTTATGTACCTGAACCTTGCCAAAAGCAATCACTAGAGACAGCAGGATGAATGTGGAAAATGGAAAGAATCACAGAGTCTTCAATAAAGCTTGTGGAGAAGCCAAAGTGAATTAACTATTTGGTGGACTGACGTGTATCGAGCCCAGTAGTTTAGACTGCAAACTGCCCACCCAGAGGACAGGAACCATAGGTTTTATCTTTATTGCGTATATTCTACAAAAATCCACAAGATAATGTCTTTATCCCTTCAGTAAGATGTGTTGTTGAGGGTACAATCTGAGTGAGTTAATACTCTTTGGAGGCAAGTGGCAGAAAATCCAACCCATACATGTATAAGTGAAATGCTCAAGGTGCAGCTAGATCCAAGGCTTAAATACACCATCAGGATTGACTTTCTCATCCTTCTTCTCTGGTTCCATCTTCTCTCTGGGAGACTATCTTGAATGGCAATTTTTTACAGAGACAAGGAGGCATCTACAGTTTCTCACACCTTCCCAAGGTAAGGTCCAGAGATTCTCTGTGCCTTCACAAGCCAGTTATTATGGGTTGGAAGATCTGTTGTGTGGTTGGTTCAGGCCCAGTCCCATGTGCCCCTTCTGGAACCAGAGTCAGAGCCAACTGAGATCATTGGAAGTTGCTGAGAAGGAATAACTTCCACATGACAATCAGGATCTGTTACTGAAGATCATGGAAGGGACACCTGAAGGCAAATTTCCTACTCGCCCCAGGCACACAGTGTTGCCTGCTGAGTCTCTGATATGCTTTCGTGGCTCTCCCAAGACTCAGGGGACGTACAGTTCTCAGGTCAGCTATAGCCTCACAATAGCACCTACAATGGGCCACCACCCACCATGATCCACTAAAGTTTGTTCAAAATGGTTTCTCTGCTTCATCTCAGCCTGTCCTGTGGTCCACCCCTGGGAACACCTGACTTCCCTACCCCAGCCCCTGAGTCTCAGCAGCTGTTGGAGGGTGAGCTATGTGATGGTGGCCACGACAGAAGACCTTCATTCCTTCCCAGAACTGATTCTCTCTGTGGCGGCTAAGAGAAGAGTGTGATACTATTTAGCCTCGCCTCTCCAGGTAGAGAGCAGGATGAAGGCGCGGGGAGAGGAGAGGCAGAGGCAGGAAGGAGGGAAAAAGAGAAGAATCAGGTTAACTCAACCCCTTTCCGTGGCCAGATGTCCCCAAACTTTCCACTTCAAGGGAGAAGAGAACCAACTTAAAAACTGGAAGTTAATTAGTAGAATGTCAAAGAGGAAAATCATGAAAAAAAAAAACAAACGAAAAAGCTAATTAATTTTATTTTTTTCAAATCTCCAAAGGAGGACAAGTTCTAGGTAATGATAAAAAGACTCATGACTGAGAAGTACAATCTGCCAACTTCTTCTTGCCAATTTTTATTCTCTGACTAAAGATGAGAAACTTCAGTTTTCTTTTCCGCCTGCTGTGGGTCAAAACTTTTAAAAAGTTTCTAGTCTTCAAATTTCAGGGTGCCCTGGTCTATTGATGAATTTCTTTAAAATCTTCAGAAGAAAAACATCCACTTCTACCATATAAAATTCTACCTGGCAGATTGTATTCATGAAAATTTACTTTGTTTTATTATTAATAACTTTTATACAAATATGAACATGGGATTACCCCTTTTCAAGTAATTTTCAGTGCAAGGAAATAAAAAGTACACTCTTCAAACAAAAGGTGTGTTATGTTTGTCTTAAAAAAGCAGACAAAGAAAATCATAGAAGCCCCTTAAGACCTTTAGGTTTCCAAATTTAGTGGCTAAACACATATAGTATCCTATACATGTGGCTAAATATATCCAGGTATTATACACATAAGTCTAAACCGTGAAGCATTATCCATACCAGAAATAGTGTTACATAAAAAGATCAATGCCAAAATATCATGGCCAGAATTACTCATCTCTGAGTAAGTTAAAAACAAAACTAAATAATCTTGTTTCCTCATAAAGCAAACCCCAAATGTGAAAATGGCAAAATGCAGACATTATGCAAAGAAACTATACATGTTGCTTCTCTCTGAAATAGAAATGCTTTCTTTGGTAATTTTTAACGGAATTGCTAATTTAAATGTGCAATATTCAGATATGAGAATTTACCAGATTTGCCAAACTTCAAATATAATATTTTACTTTGAGAATCGGTTTTGGGGAGGTGTCTTACACTCACTCACTTCTTAAAGGACATTTTTTTTTTCTGTTTCACAAATCACACAAATGGACACTGTCATCATTTTTAACTAACTAAATCCCACTTCCAACAGGGACAACTTCCTGTTGCTCTTGGTGTGAGGCCGAGACCCTCCCTTTGGGCGCTGGGCTCTGGGGTCTGGCATGTCCCCCAGCACCAGCCCAGTCCCTCCCCAATCCCTCAATCACACAGGGGGCCTTCACTTCCAGAGGAAATCAGGGGAATTTTTGGGGGGGAATAAGTTTATATGAGGAGCCCCATGACTTTTTAAAATTGGAACTGGGTTTTACATTTTCCAGTGCTGTGATACGCGACTCTCTGACTTGGCGGCAGTGTTTTTAAACATAAGACCAAGCAAGGCATCTGTCTTTGGGACCCTGGCAGAGCCGAGGAAAGCAATACAATTGTCAAGTGTTTCTGCCGGAGAGATCTGTCAGGAGCGCTCTCGGGGTCTGTATGTTAATATCACTGCAGGTTATGGGGACGATATCCCAAGGGGGTGTGGACAGCTGTAGCCTCAGGCCGCCCTCCTGCTCTGGCTGGGACACGGGACCCCTGTAGATTCACGTTGTGTTTGACCAAAGTGCAAAGTGCAGCCGAGGCCGTGTAGTGAAGTCACCACAGGCCAGCGCTTCTGCACCCAAGCGACTCCATCTCCTGCTGCATTGGCCCCTACCCTCTGTTGAAGAAGTGGTCACAGTGGGTCTTGCTCCGTCACAACTCAGCATCCCCTAGTGCTGTATTCCTCCCACAGGACCCCTGGGCTGGCCCACACCCTGGCCCTCTCTCTGGCCACTTTCCTCTTGTCGTCTTCTCTTCTCTCAAAGAACCATGTCCAGGGGACCGAGTGATCCTCCTCCGACTTGTTCCGTGGGCACAAAGCCTTTGTCTGGCACCAGCAGGGACCACCGTGGTTTTGCTGATCAGTCCAGACTCCTCTCGCTCCTCCCTTTTCCTACTCTGTCCTCTGTGGCCTTCTCCTGCCCAAACTTTGGGCCTCATTAAAAACCTCAGCATCCAGAAACACTGCGGTCGGTGCGGCACTTCCCTGTCTGCTAAACGAGGAAGGTGCTCAGGCGTCCGGGGTGTTAGTTCAGACTGCCAGTCACCGAGCGCTTCCTTCGCGTTCTGCTGCTTGCGCTTCAGAAGGACACAGTGGGTTTGGTTTAATCATCGCCCGTTTTAAATATTACAATTAAAAAAAGCTACCGTTTCTTCAATGACAGACGTTGCTCTAAGCACTTTATACAGATTCACTCATTTAATCTTTATGATAGTGCCGTGGGGTATTTACATTATTATCCCCATTTTACACGGAGGAAACTCAGGCCTGGAGAAGTATAAGTAACTTGCTCGAGTTTATAAAGCTGGCAGGTGACAACGTCAGCATTGGGTCCAGAGCGGTCTTACCCCAGGCTACAGTGTAGAGGGGTTACTCTGCGACCAACAGAACAGAATCCACACAAATAGGAAAATGGGCCTGGTCGTTGAGGGACTGTGCCGGGACCGGGGCTGGGACAAGCAGGGCTGGCTCTCGAGTCCCAGGCTTCTCACTGAACTGAGTTTCTCGTTTGCTAACCCTGCTGCTTCCTCTGCAATTGCTTGCCACATTTCCTCCATGGAAGCTGTGTTCCCTGCCCACGCGTTCGTCTGCCGGCCTCGGACTTTCCGTGCAGTTTCCCGCAGCTGAGGACAGTCGGAGGCGCAGCTCTCAGGGGCACACCCGGATTCAATGGGAAAAAGTCAGGGAGTGGACACGGGCACTGTGGTAACTTACAGTGGGTGAAGGTTCACCAGCACTGGGCGGGACGACACGAGAATGCTGGTTTGGGGCAAGTTTTGCTTTTCAAAGGCAGTAGTTTGATGGCTCCGCTCTAGAGCGGCTGCTCAGTGGTGCGTGGTGCTGGCCACGGCAGTGAAGAGCTCATGGAATTCCGCTTACCCGGGGCAGCAAAGCATCAGTGACATGGGAGAGTGGCTTAGGAAGATGTCACTTTCCCCATGAATTGCCCTGATGAGGTGAGGGGTGCAGGAGGTGGGCAGAAGCACCCTATATCCCCTTGCCACCCGGAGAAGAGAAAAACCACCAACTCACTCAATCATCAGAGACACCAGAGAAAGACAGAGGCTGCCACATTGCAGGTCGTGCATGTCCCCTCCACTCCCTCATGTGTAAAGAGAATTCCCTGCGACGTGGGACTCACAACCTCCAAGTCCTTGCCTCTCGGCACCGTGGGCCCTCGGGATGTCATGAGCACAACACATCACAGCCCATCGAGACACAGCCACGTCAGGGTCACCAGAGTGTACGGCTGACACAGGACAGACAAGCACCGTCCCATGGTGAAAACAAGCGCTGAGGAAACAAATCTCGTCCAGCAATCCTTAACGGGCGGGCGAATTGCAGCTCAGTAGTTAACAATTGTCAGCATTCATTGGTGAGAATGAAATTACGGAGACAGGATAGAAGAAGGAATCAGAAAGAAGAAATTAGTGTGAAACAGGAACTTAAACAGTGCTAATAAATCAAAGAAATAAACTAAGAAGAAACACTGCAAAAAGTTCAAGGAACCTCATTAATAGGGAATGAACTACTAGAAGCTGGAATAATTAGTTATCCCAGAGAAGAAATCACACGTAGGGATGAATTTACAGCACTGTCTTGCCCGATAGAGTAAGGATACAGCAAAGCTTTTAAATAGGTGGAAAATGCGGAGATACGGCAATGCTCTCGGCAGGAAGGGGGAGGTCGCAGGGAACCAGGCCTCCTCTCATCAAAGACTCCCACTCCTCAGGCCGTCAGAACGCTGCTAGTTCAACCAACAAGACAGAAATCAATTAGCCAGGAAACCATACTTTTAGGGATGCAGAATAATGTCCTATTGGTGACTTTTGGGGGAGCAAAGATAAGTCCATGTAAAAGTAGAAAGAAAACAAAAGAAGGCGCAGAGGAAACCAGCTTACAGGGGTGCTTTGCTTGAGGCATTTAAGTCCCAAGAGCAGACCTCAGCTGAAGGAAAAAGAGACCTGCGCAGGCTCCCAGCCACTGGAGGGGGTTGGAATTGTCCACATGGCCAGGAGCGCACTGCTCAGACCGCCCCCCAGGGCAGCTGCACGTGCTCATGCAGACTGGAGGCTTGGCCGTGGCTTCCTGGTCTAGACACACACTGGCCAGCACCCTGGCCACTAGCGCAGGTGGCCACTGAGCACTTGAGACGATATTTGAACAGATCTGTGCTGTGGAATCCAGATGCGGGCGGCGCTGCAGACGCTGCTCCTCATTTCTGGGCCTTTCTCTGGGGCCTCCCTGCATCGCTGCTTTCTTCACTGCCATTGCAGCTCTCCTCTCAAGTTCAATCCAAGACATTCTAGCTGAAGAAGGGAAACCCTGCTCTGACTCACGACACTTCTCCCGCGTCACTCCTCTGCGCTTGAAGAGTCTTTGCCAAGGGCTTAGGCTTCTGGAACACAAGGGCCAGGAGAAAGCAAGACTGTGTGCTGTGTGGCATGGGGCAGGAGGTGGGGAACCGTCTGCTGGGCGGGGGCAGGGCACGAGGAGGAGAAAGGAACCACCCTGTGAACCCCAGCAGGAGGAAAAGCATCAACAAAAGATACACTCCTGACCATCTATGTGCCTAACCTTGATAATACAGACCAAATGAGAGACAAATATGCACTCTTTTGTTAAAATAAATTTAATTATGAAATAAGAAAATATTTAGATTCATAATATGTGGGTGCCTAAGATCGGTATGGATTTTTTTTATTATTAATTCAGTGAAACCTCACTCATTTGAACTTTTAAGAAATGCTATTTCACAGCTTCTTATAATAAAATAATCATGAGCACAGTTTTAAAAGTATTCACCAGCAGAATTTCGTATGGGCTTTGCTCCCTGAATGGACGTGGCCTAAATACTTCAGAATCTTTCCTTTCCTAGCAGTTCAAATATTCCCCGGGTAACCTCGATTCATCCGCTGAGCAGGCCGTTTCATCAGAGATGGTGCAAAGGTGCTCTTGGTCCTGATGGCGTTGGGCTTAACACATATTCCAAGTGACCAGCGATCCAATGATCAAGCGATTGGATCGAATTGTGTCTATTGGCCTAACTGTTTAACTGTTAGTTCAGTCACTGATTTCTGGAAGTGGTAGAATCGCCACCACTTTGGAGGTTGTTTGGTGATGGCACGTGTGGCCCATATATTCTCACAGGGCGGAAATTTCTCTTTATCCTAGAAATGGGGATTTTACGGTGTGGTGAATCGGCTTCAGATCTTTCGGCACCTAGGGGTTTGCCTAATAAGAGTGCTTAGCAAACCAAAGGAAGATGATTGTCGAGTGATGAAATATTCAAGACGACAAAATAGCTACACACAGAAAGCAACGGCACTTGCCAGATAACGAGATCTCTTCTCCAGGCTCCTCAAGACAGTTTTGATCTCAGGGAGACACCGTCCCCACCCTGGAAGCAGATAAACTGTGGTCCAGACGCCTGCTTCCCTGGCGGCCTCCTGCCCCTCTCTCACTGCTCCAGCGAGCACTGATCTTTGAAGTGCGGCACCATTTAGGCTCCCTGTACGACTAAATGAGGTTTCGGCTGCCTGCAGCCCCGGTCATGTTCTGTGCAGAGCAGATACCGTCCTGGCTCGGGGAGGAGCATGGCCATAAATCATTCAGTGTCAGAGCCTTTTCAAGTTAAATCCCTCAGCTCTCAGCCCATCACTCACAGAAGGTTCAGGGAGCATCATTTATGGAAATGCCTTGGAGTTATGATTAGAGGCACATTTGGTTATTCATTTACTTTCCATTCCCAAATTGCAGTTAACTCTATTTCAGGACTCATTTTGCAGTATACAATTTGGCACAATTTTCTAATATAAAGGGCCTTCCAAGAATAAACATAAGCTATATATGTATATTTCTACGGTATTTCACTCAAGAATGAATTAGTTGAAAAAAAGTTCTTAATACTGATGACAAAACTGAAAAGTAACCTGGTTTTAAATAGAATTTCTATTGCACAGGCTGGAGAGAGACCCGAGAAAGGAGCCCACTGCATAGCATTTTGTCAGCACCGTCCAAAGTAGATTCCCAGCCTTGTAAATTCATGCATCCTAATCCTTGCAGCTCCTGGTGTGCCTCATAAACCCACCCTGTAATGAGCATTTCATTTACGCCATTTTTAGAGATTAGAACGGAGTTCATTTCCTTCTACTTTTCATTCACGTTACTTTTAATCCCTTCATTCTATAAACTTAATTACCATTTTGCTAGTCCCCAAGCAGCTAACCTAAGCCTTCTTTAAGCATTTCTTAGTAATTTCCCTTTAGTTATTTACTACATTTTCTCTTTAGTCAGCTAAATGAAACTTCTAGGATATTTCTTGGGTGAATAAAACTTTTCAGATGAGGCATTTGCTTTTTTGTTACAACTAAACAAATCTTATTTTGCAGTTTTCTCTCTTCTAGGGGGCATCAAAGAGATGACAGAATGATTGATGTCAGTCATTAGTACTGATGGCTTTTTTTATCTTGGGCAAAACACTCAGCATTACATTTGATACAAAAACAAACGAACATTTGATGCAATTGCTGCCATCTCCCTCCATCTTGACAGATTTGGATTTTGCTCAGGAGTGTTGGATATTGCAGCATCCTCTTCGGTTTGGAGGCCATGCTAAGGCAGTTACCTACTTAACCTACTTGTCTGACTGCAATTTGACTATGTCACGAGCACACCTGTTATGGCAGCGGCGGCGGCAGCAGCGTTATAAAATAGATGAGTAAACAGGTCTGAAAGAACTCACTGAGGTTACGCCCTGTCTAGGTAATATAATTTCTTTTTTTTATTATTTCAGGATATTATGTGGGTACAGATGTTTAGGTTACATATGTTGCCTTTGCCCCCTGCCCAAGTCCGAGTTCCAAGTGCGTCCGTCCCTCGGTGATGCATTGCACTCTTTGTGTATGCATATACCCTTCCCCTCCTCCCACCTCCCCTCTCCGCCCTGCCCAACATCCAATAGATGTTATTCTTATGTGTGCACTTATGTGTTGATCGGTTAATACCAATTTGATGGTGAGCACATGCGGTGCTTGTTTTTCCATTCTTGGGATACCTCACTTAGTAGAATGCGTTCCAGCTCTATCCAGGAGAATACAACAGGTGCTATATCACCATTGTTTCTTAAAGCTGAATAGTACTCCATGGTATACATATACCACATTTTATTAATCCACTCATGTATTGATGGACACTTGGGTTGTTTCCATATTTTTGCAATTGTGAATTGTGCTGCTATAAGCATTCGGGTGCAGGTGTCTTTTTTATAGAGTGTCATTTGATCTTTTGGGTAGATGCCCAGTAACGGGATTGCTGGGTCAAATGGTAGTTCTACTTGTATCTCTTTAAGGTATCTCCATATTGCTTTCCACAGAGGTTGCACTAGTTTGTAGTCCCACCAGCAGTGTATGAGTCTTTCTACTTCTCCACATCCACGCCAACATTTATTGTTTATTTTTATCTTTTAATTCCATTTTCGAAAAACTTTTTGAAATCCTCTTCTATACGTGTACACACACACATACACTCTCTATGGTCTATATTCACACATATATGAACATACA
>CAUYSK010097470.1:0-21887 GCA_963575035.1 Avahi laniger | reverse complement strand
ACAGCAACCTCAAACTCCTGGGCTCAAGCAATCCTTCTGCCTCAGCCTCCCGAGTAGCTGGGACTACAGGCATGTGCCACCATGCCCGGCTAATTTTTTCTATATATTTTTAGTTGTCCGATTAATTTCTTTCTATTTTTTGTAGAGACGGGGTCTCGCTTTTACTCAGGCTGGTTTTGAACTCCTGAGCTCAAACAATCCGCCCGCCTCGGCCTCCCAGAGTGCTAGGATTACAGGTGTGAGCCACGACGCCCGGCCAAAGGATAGCTTCTAAAAAAATTTATTTTCCTTTTTTTCTTATAAGAATAATAAGCATTCATTGACTAAAATTTAGAAATACTGAATCAATAAAAAGAAAACAAATAATACTTCTGAATCCACCACCAGGGAGAACCACTGCTATCATTTTAGTTTATTTTATTCAGTCTTTTATTCTATATTAAAAAGTCAAATATGTATATTTTACAAAAGCAGAGTCACACTGGGCTGTTTTGTAATCTGCTATATTTCAACAATTTTGGCAGTTTTCTTGACATCATTTTAAATAGCTGCGTATTACATGGATGTATTACAATTCATTTAAGCAATTAGACATTTTTGATGGGTAGTTCCCATTTTATGTTGTTATAAATGACATTTCAGTGAACATCCTTGAAATGAAATTTTTGCTGATATCTATTATTATTCTTAGGATGAATTCATAGAAATGGAATTGCTTAATTAGAATTATGTACACTTTAGCACTTCAGATCCATATTGTCATATTGCCCTCCAGAGAGAATGTTCCAGTTCATGTTTCCACATACTCTCTAAAGCCTATTATCATCAAAATATTTATTTGCAAATTTTATAGGGAAAAGCCAGTAACTTATTGCTGTTTTTAATTTTAACTGATTTAAAATTCTACCTTAATCTCATATGGAATGTATTTTTTAAGGGTAATTATTTCTTGATGAAGAATAAAAGAGCAAAAGAAAAATCTTCCTGTCCCTTATACTGGAAGGAGATAGAATCCCTTCAGAAGAAATGATTATTTCACGTCGAGGATTAGTAATTCCGTAAATTGTGGAAATCATTGCATCCGGTAGGGGCATCACTCTCTTGAGACACATATCTTTTCCCACATCTTTTTATTATAATTAAATTCATTGTGATGGGATTTTACCTGTATGTAATCCAGAAAATTTACATTTAAAGAATTAATTGTGGGTTTGTAGAGCAATACTATCCCATGAGTCTAATGACTGTGACAGTGTGATTCAGTGTTTTAACTAAGAATTGAATGGGGGGCCTTGGGCATGGGCTCACCAAGAATAAGTAGATTACTTTCATTCTTTGAGTTTAGTTGTAGGTGGAGAGAATGCCAGAGAACATGAAAGGACGATATTCCAACCAATAAACAGTATTTATATCCTTCCAGATGAGTTGCTCTTCTAGCAATGAAAATGTTAGTTTGGGCTGCGATATTCACTAATAAAAGTTCACTAATGTGCACGTGAATTGACCTCACTGGCTCAATTCTGGACTCTGCTAAAAGGTTATATCCATTTATTTTGGCAGCTTAAGTTGGAAGATCAGCCTGGGTATTGGGAATTCCAATGAATAATTGTAGCCTGGAGCAATCCTGCTTGTTTCTCCTGATTTAAATGCTACTGGAAGTCTACCTGCTACCTCTCATCCTTATTACTGAGATTCCGTGATAGATATTTGGCAAAAAATGATATTAAATTATTTGGTTTATTTGTCACTTTTGTTTTAAAACTCTGGTAGTGATGACTTAAGATGATTATTTCTGTTACCTTTACTCACTTGTTGCAAATGTTTTTTTTTTTTTCCTGTTTCAAACGCATTATGGCCAGATTAAGTGTACTAAGGAACATTGAATTTGCTGAATTATATACAGGTTATATCCCATCATGCCAAAATCCTGTTTGAACTTTTGAGCGGCTGCCTTGGCCTGTGGAATTACATAGTGATCATTTATTTGCCAGTCAAAGTCTGTTACCATAATGGTCATTGCCTACTTTTTTAGGTTCATCTTTCATGATATATCTGTGATGTTTTATACCCTGAACTCTTTCTTTCCTGCCTTTTTGTCTTTAAAAAGCTTCTCTGTCAACCTGGAATGTGCTTTCCCTTCATTTGCACAGAGAATCTTGGGCCATGAAGTTTGGGAGAGACATTCATGCTCTCCGATTTTCAAGATTCGGAACACACAGTCCTGTCTCTGATTTCTAGCTGAAATGACTTCTTTACTCTGATTTTCTATGTGCTTTATTCATACTACCTTTAAGACAGCATTGAGGCCCAGTGCGGTGGCTCATGCTGGTAATCCTAGCACTCTGGGAGGCTGAGGCAGGAGGATTGCTTGAGGTCAGGAGTTCAAGACCAGCCTGAGCAAGAAGGAGACCCTGTCTCTACTAAAAATAGAAAAATTAGCCGTGCATGGTTGGCACGTGCCTGTAGTCCCAGCTACTCAGGAGGCTGAGGCAGTAGGATCGCTTGAGCCCAGGAGTTTGGGGTTGCTGTGAACTAAGCTGACGCCACCACAGCACTCTAGCCTGGGCAACAGAGCAAGACTCTGTCTCATAAAAAAAAATATATATATATATATACATATATATATGTATATATATATATATATATGGAGGTGTAAAGGAAATGGATTTTTTTTGAAAAATTATTAATTCAAAAAAAAAGAAAAAGAAGACAGCATTGACTACATTCTGCCCTGTTTATAGTAGTTTATGTACCTGTCTTATTCTTCTTACAGCTTAAAAATTGGTTGGAGTCAGGGGCTGCATTTTATTTTTTGAATTCCTTGTATCCATCAGTGCTAGGCATATCTTAGGTTATCAATAAATGCTTAACTAAAGATATAGTATTGATGAATTATTGGCATATTATTAATGTGATTTTGTGGGTGTTTAATTATGATAAATGGTAAATTTTGAGGATATCTCGACTATAACATTGTGGAGTCACTTTTTTAAGTGGCAGTTTGAAAAACTGTATCTTTTTAAAGCTATAATATGGCTTCAAGTTTATTAAAAAAAAAAAAAACAATTTGGAGGGAAAATTGCCACTCTTATAGAGCAGCATGTAGGTCTGACCTGAGAGATGGCCGTGAACATCCTGTCACTGTCACGTCCTACTGTTCCCTCAGGATTTGAACCTCAGGCATTTTTTGTTCTCTTTCAACCAAGCAAGAAGTCACTGTGCTTAATTAATCTTTTAAGGCGGCTGCTGTGGAGTCATTGCCTCCCCTCCAGCTCAGCCCTAATCACTTTAATCACCACCTGGACAGCCTCCCTAGATTCATCTGCAGAAATGTCATTGGTAGACCTCTACCCAGTCCTCACTGTGCTTCCTGCTGATGAGATCCAGATTGCAGCGGTGCAGCCGACGCTCTTGCTAACCTGGTTCCAGGCTACCTGTGCAACCTACCTTGCCTTCTTTGGAGACAGGCACTTTTTACTTAGAGAACCATGTCTTGGGAGTCCTTCAAATCCAACGTGCTTGATCTTTTTATGAGCCATCTTTGTGCTGCATGCAGCAGGCTTCTCCTTTCCTCCTCCCTCTTCAAACTCTCTCACCAGGTCCTATTTTCTCCCAGAAAATCCCTGATCCCCTCTCTGTTTTGCCCATTTGGGCCGTGCTGCCCAGCTGTTGTGTAGACCTGGTCACTGAGCCCTTGCGTGTGGTTGGTTCTTGGGTAAATATCTAGTAATGTAAGGCAGGAATAGTGATTTGTGATTCTTCTTCCTTCTTCCTGTTTCCTTCTTCCTTCTTCTTTCCTTCTTTCTTCTTTTTCTTTTTCATTACAGTTTAATCCTCAGTAGTATCTAGGCTGACATGATTTATGTTTCTTTTGTGTTGTCCTGGCCCTTAGCACCATGTTATGGGTGCTCAGTGAACATCTGAGTGTCTCTAATTTGGGAAAAATTCTATTTACAATAAACCACGCTGCCTTTCAGAAGTTTTAAGATATTTCCATGATAATTTTATTTAAGATAATAGTTGTTTTTTCTTCCCCCCAACTTATAAGACCTTTTAAAAAAAATCTTTGGATTCTACTGTAGCATCTTTAATATGATAATTTCAGAACATATGATCAATAAATTGAAATGTAGCATCTTCTTGTGGATGGCCAGGGCAGATTTGTGCTGAAACCACAGCTTAAGCTGGCCATTAATTGGAGCTGGGCATTGCATGTGTGGCTTGGGACCTTTAGCCAATCTCCTTGCGTTAGTTTAAATCAATTTAAACCAACTTTCTGAAAACAAAACAAAATAACCTAAAGAAATTTGGTAATTCTCTGATTTTACAGGAGTTGCTGATAACAATTTGTGTGTCCCTTATCCCAGGCTAGCCCTGCCCAGGTGACAATGTGCTGTGGCAGCCCCTACAGGAGAGAGACACCGGTCCATTCTCTGGAACCGGAACTTTTTTTTTTTTTTTTTGAGACAGAGTCTCACTCTGTTGCCTAGGCTGGAGTGCCATGGTGTCAGCCTAGCTCACAGCAACCTCTCTCACTCCTGGGCTCAAGTGATCCTCCTGCCTCAGCCTCCCGAGTAGCTGGGACTACAGGCGAGTGCCACCGTGCCGGCTAATTTTTTCTGTTTTTCAGTTGTTTGGCTAATTTCTTTCTATTTATAGTAGAGATGGGGTCTCACTCTTGCTCAGGCTGGTCTCGAACTCCTGAACTGAAGCAATCCTCCCGCCTCGGCCTCCCAGAGTGCTAGGATTACAGGTGTGAGCCATCGCGCCTGGCCTGGAACCGGAACTTTTTGATGGCCATTTTGAAAACTCTTCTGTTTCTCTCTCTCTACTTTGCTAGTTATTTAAAATATATTTATTTATATGTCTAAGTATTTTTAAAAACTAATCAATGCAGTTTTTCCCTTGTCCCCAATTAGATGGTTTCTCACAGTGTTACGTCTGATTTAGCTCTAATTTGTTATTTAGATTTTGCATTTTATTTTGGTAAACATTTCACAGCCAGTAAAGTTCTGTGAACATCAGGGGATCCAGCCATGACAGTAAATCACACCTACCATGGAAAAAGCCATCTACAAGTTTTAAAAAGCCATTGTCCCATTTATATGGAGAGAGAGCTCTATATTTTCTCCACAAGAGGGCAGGAAAGTCTGGATGTAAATATCATTTTTCAAAAAAAGTCTTTATTGGAAGAAGGATTTGACTCTCCTTTTCATACATGCTTTTAAAAATACGAACATTTTTCCCCTTTAGATAAAGTTCCAGCAGTGGACAAGTTTTAAAGTTTCTCTGATTTTTCTGAGTGGTTGCCCTTCAGCATTGCTCATTGCTTTCTGCTCCTCCGGCTTCTGGATCAGAGCTTTGTGTGGCTGTGCTACTGTGAGCAGTGACTGAGGCCGCTCGTCCTCACTGACTAGTGACTTTAGACCCTTACTGTGTACACAGGGAAAAGGAAAAGACCAACATTTCACTAGATGTTTCCACCAACGAGTAAAGAATGCCCATGTCAAAGAAAAACAAAAATCACATAACAGATTTGAGGCCGGTTCTGGTCATTTATGTGCATTCATACATTCTCCTGCCCACGTTATTTTATTCTTCACTGCTTTCTACTGGTTTCCACCCCCGCACCTCTTTTGTCCTTTATTTGTTCTGTGAGATTTAAATTATAGGCCATGCTACAAAACCCATCTAAATCTGTTATATCAAAAACAGAATGCTTCTCTCTTCTGGTGATCACAACAGGGTTGGCTTAACATGTGAGATCTCACTGTGCCAGGATAACAACGGGATATGTGAGTGAAGGAGGAGACATTTGACAAATTCAGTTTATTTTCACAAAAATACTGTTGGGAAGGTATTTGTAGGATTTGGATTTGGAGGTTGAATGCACCTTGAATACCCAGCATCAACTGAATATTTCCTTCCTCCCTTTCTCCCTTCTTCTCTTCCTTTCCTTTCCTTTCCTTCCTTCCTTCCTTCCTTCCTTCCTTCCTTCCTTCCTTCCTTCCTTCCTTCCTTCCTCCCCTCTTTCCATTTTTTTTTCAAAGAGCTAATAGACTATGTGAAAGATAAATTGTGCAAACCAATAAAACGTTAAAGACTCAGGCTAATAGTGGTTCCCCCCTGTAGGACATGAAATTAAAATATGGGCACAGAACCAAATGATTGCCTCAGTACCGTGTTTTCAGTGGTGGTTGTCCTCTTGAAGTAGTTAATGCTGCTCAAAAGAAGAGAGGTGGAACCCTTCAGGTGGCAAAATATTGATTCAAAGAGGATGTTTATACAGAAACATTATTGACAGCTACAGACATCATCAGTGGACATGGCGTAATCAGTTGGTGATAAGCGTGGCAAAAAGATACGAGAAAGATACCATGGAAGTAACATGGCGACTGTCTGTGCTGGAGAGATGCCGGTGTAACTAACATGGCTAACTTGCATGCTGCAAATATAAGCAACGTGGCCACCCACATGTGCTGTTTGTTGCCCTGTGGCTGCCCAGAAACAC
Organism: Avahi laniger; assembly: GCA_963575035.1. Taxonomy (NCBI): domain Eukaryota; kingdom Metazoa; phylum Chordata; class Mammalia; order Primates; family Indriidae; genus Avahi; species Avahi laniger. Next base: position 15,376 of record CAUYSK010097470.1, on the reverse strand, counting down.
ACAAGTCATTTGGCACCCTTTCTTTTATGTGCCATGACAGTTTGGAACTTCAGGAAAGGTTTACTTGAAAAATCTCTTCTTGTTTTCACTCCTAATTATAGATACAGCTGGCCACAAGAGTTTGAGGGAAAAAAAAACTTTTAAACTATAGAACATTTAGCAGTCCTAAAAGTTCATTTCAATCTTGTGACTGCCTTACATCTTTTTTCACAGTCTATCTTCTTTTCAAAACACAGTGGGAGTTATCTGTTTTTCTTTAGAAGTAGTGTAATGGGCAGTGTGTGTGTATGTGTGTGTGTGTATCCATCCGTATAATTTATATATATTTTTTTCATTTTTCTTTTACATTATAACTCATCTTTGCCTGATCTTAACATGGTTAATCTTGGTGGAGTGAGTGATATCACAGAAATTTTGGCTTTCTGCCAGCGGGCGACTCTTTGCAGGGGGGAAAAAAAAACGACAAAATTGACCAAGAATTTCATAGCACAATGTGAAGAGAAATGCACCCAATAGACTTTACTCAAAGGAAACATGAGGAAAACATCTTATTATAAGATATATATTTAATATGTTTTTCATATTTGGAAAGAAAAGTTAATGTCTGGGAATGTCTTTTGATTCACTGGCCAGAAGGATTTGTGGTGTTCTGTCTCCCTCCCACTCCCTGCCCCCAAGTCTTTAGATTAGAAATGATTTATTTACAGAGAAAAGAATGGTACTTTGATATACTATACTAATGTTAAACATTTATGGGGCTTAAAAATATTTATGAATGTGTAAAAGTTATTAAAGTTAAACGTGTTTTAGGTTACCTTGTGATCAGGTATAGTGGGAACACAAAACCAGGAAATTTTATAAAAGAAAAAAAAAGACCAGGAGAAAATATGTATGAGTGGATTTGTAAAGTTTAATAATCTTGGGCCATGTGCTTGTGTCTATTTTGTATATAATTTAAAATACATAATCCTATAAAATACAGTCTTAATATACATAGGTACATTTTTAGAGTCATGATAAGTTATAATGTTAAAACGCCAAGAAAATTTCATTATAACTCTTTATTCCTAGTTGCTCAAAAATATAATGAAAAATTTTCTTTTTCAATAAAAAAACTTTCACAGTTTTGTTCTTTATGGAAAAAATTATCATTTGGAGAATATTACACTGCTTTCTCTGGGTATTCGTTTTAGAGGAAGAGAATTTTTATTTGCTCTATCATATTTTTCAAGCCTTATGTTAGTTCATAAGAAAAATGGTTAATAAACTTAGATAAAATTGCTCATACAAATAGGATACAAAAAGAGAAGCCATGGAATATTTCAAGTTAACCTAAAAGTTTTTTCTGTACCTTTATTAAGTCCATTTTTCTAGAAGCATCTGCAGTGCTTAAAAGGAAAAATGCCCTTCTCACAACATTAATAGCACACCTAACACAAATCAAACAAGGTCATCTTTTTTTTTTCTGATTTTTCAAGAAAATCAAAGACCCCAAAATTTATTACTCCAAAAATACAAGGTTTTAAATTCTTAGTTTTCTCTCTGCATCTGGGATTTGTAAGAATAAAATGACACTTAAAAAAGTATTAATATATCCCAGAAGAGGGGCGAGAGGTGAATAGGCCAAACCAAGCATATTGAGGAGAAGTTGTGATCCGTCTTCTTTCTTCTCTCAGCATCCAGGCCCTTGTTGTCACTTTATAGCCAATCAAGACCCTAACAAATGAATGCCTCACAGATCTGCTTTCCCTGTGGGAGAGTTGGATGCTTTCTTGGGGCAGCTGAACTTCTTTATGCACGTTCTTATAATTTTACCACCTTAAATTCTTTCTAGGCTATTTGATCATTGTTGAACACTGTAGACAATTTCCATACACATTTAGGACTGTGATGATCACTTAGTTTATGCAGGAAATGAAGATTTTGATCCTGATCCCATTACTGAGGGTGGAAGGTGGAGGGAAGGCCCATAGACTCACACTACAATTTTATGCTTTGCTTTGGTGCCATAGCTGTGGATTTTCCATTTTAATTATAGTGAAAATGAGTAATACGTATGTGCAAGGTAGGATTTTTTTTAAATTAAAAATTTCACTGTATAAAAAATCACCATATCATTTAGTTTATCAAATAGAGTTATAAAAATTTGTGTATGTAAAATTCACCCCTTTCTTCTACTAAACTTTGCATTTTATATTTAGTATAGCCATTGTTGATTGTAGTTAATGACTGTCAGGATGTCGAGGGCTTTTATTCTCAGTGTTAACTGTGGTTCCACCATCTAGGGAAGTAGAAAATAGAGTGGAGAAGTATAAAATGAGGGTTGGGACTAATTCAGGTGTTTAAATGGAAAATATATATAAGAGCTCTCTTTATGAAAATATTAAGTGGATTTTTTTTGTAAACCAAGATGCCCCAGGCATACCCCTCTTTGAAGCCCAGGTTTGAGAGTCCCAGGGAAAAGGGGAAAGACTAGAACAACCAAGTCCTTGCTTAGTTTTGGCTATCAGATTAGATTTTTGGAAGTCACAGTGAGACAGTCATCTTGAGAGTCAGTCTTTGTAGAGAGAGAAAAGAGACTTCCGTTGTCCCAAAGCTCCTTTCACGTGATGCACAGACAAGAAGCAAGTGCTGAGATGGGACCAAAGATGGGGAAACCCCACTGGACCCCAACCATCTGAGAATAGACCATAAGTCCCGCTAGCGGAAGTCTTTAGCAGGTGGCACTGCAGAGTGGTCGCCAGGGGAAGAGGCATCTCCAAGGGGGCAACAGGGCAGTGAGGCCCCAGAGGACAGGTCAGGGCCTAACCTTTGAACTGCATATGTTGCAAAAATAATATGAAAAACTCCCCTATATCCTTAACTGAGATATACCAATTTACCTCTTAAGCTTTAGCATTCTCTCTCTTTATATATGCACAGATATTATTAATTCTTGAACCGTTTGAAAGTAGGTTGCATAAATCATGCCCTTTCCCCCCTTAGTCTTTCTGTGTGTATTTTCTAAGAACAAGGATCTTCTCTTACATGATCACATCAAGTTCATGACGTTAATATTGACACATGACTTCTATGTAATCTTCAGTGCCTATTCAAACTTTACCGATTCTCCTAATGTTATTCTTTTTAGCATTTTTTTTCCTAGTCCAGGATTCAGTCAGGATCACCTTTTGAAGGTAGTTGTCCTGTAAGACTAGGTCATGGTTAAATTGACAGATTCTGGCCCGACTTCTCCCTCCACACACTCAGCCTCCATCCGCCAGAATTGGAGCTTCAGAGCAAGTTTCAGTTTTTCTTATTTTTGCCTATTTATGTGCAATACATGTTGATTGTGCTATACATATGTCTTCCGTGTAGCCATTACTGTTTCCAAACATTTCCAAGTGAGCCCTCTCCATAGAGTTGAGAAATTTCGTCTTGATCCTGCATCCTCAATTAGACTTCAAGCCAAGAAGCAGAGGGGTTTTTCTCACTTCTGTGTCCTTGCTAGTACCCTAATGAAGTTAGAAGACAGTCAGGGTTGTATATTCTAAAATAAAAGTGGCTACATTTTGTTGCATGTAGGAGGCACTTACTATATATAGTCTTATTTAGTCTTCAAAACAAACCCACAAAGTGGGTTAAACATCCTCATGGCTCATGAGACCAGTATTATCTAGCTCTTGTCTATTCCCTCCACTTGCTACCATTTTTTGCCCACCCAGACCTTTTATGTTTCTTGAAGGGCTTTGTTCTTTTTCATCTTGGGGTCTATGCACATGGTCCTCATCTAGAAATTTTTTGTCTTGCTGTTTTTTTTTTTTTTTTTAGAAACACAGCTATGGAGGGGAGATAAGAGTGAAAAGGGAAAGTTTTGTGTGTGCTTCTTGTTATTGTTGACGTTGTGTGTGTATTTAAATGACAGCCACGTACTTACTGTATAAACTGCAAGGGAAGAGTCAAGAGAGAGGAGGAAGGTACAGAGGAGAAAGATAGTGGATGCGGTGAGATTCCTGAAGAGGAGGGTGGACACGAGATGCAGGGTAAGAGGAAAGAGATGGATTTTACAGCTGGGAAAACTCATTGGTGGATGTGCCAGAAGATGAGGGCGTTTGGCTCTTCTAGCCTCTATTTTTTACTGTTAAATGGGAGGCTTGGTCATTTGCTTGGATGCTAAAGATGGAAGAGAGGACAGAGAGGGAAGTGGATGGATGATAGAATCAAATCATAAGTTTGAGGAATCTGGGGACAGAGGACACCTGTGCAGTCGTTCTTTCACTGGAGCCCTGGAAAGCAGTATGATTCTCGAAGTGTCTTGCAGGTAGCATAGCGTGGGAACAAAGGAAATGTCTACTTGGGTACAGAGAGAGCCCCATGGAATCTTGGCCCACTAGGGGAACAGTAGAATTTTCCTTTGGGACTAGAGTGCTTATGCGCATGGGGAGGAAGCAGCAGTGACCTGTAAGAACTGACCACATGGACATGAGAAAAATTTAGAGGATGTCAGCCTGATGGACAAAACTGATGACCTCATTGTTTTCCTCCACACCTCAGTCTTGTCTAAGACCCCCTAGTGGGAGATGATAAAAATCTGAGCAACACTGAAGGGCTTTCTTCTGAACCCACAATCCCTAAGAACATGTAATTGGCTTATAAATAACATAGAAAATATCTTACAAGGCAAACCCTAGCTCAGCTCTCTCTTAAATGGGAAACACTTCTAAATGTTATTGTTACAAGGACGGAATTCATTGAGGAATTTCCACTGAGAGTTGAAACTGAAAGAGATGTGCAATGATAGAAGTGGAAATCTTTCTCTTATGAGCCTTTGGAATATAGACCTTTTTACTTCCCAGTAATTTTCTGCCTGAAGCACTGACATGTCTAATTAATAATAATATTCTATTAAACAGTATGATTAATCTGAGAGATCATTATGCACAAGTAGATTAAAAAAACAACCTAAATCCCCTTGGTCTGATTTAAGATAAAATAAACCTGAATTTCTTATCTGGAGAGATTTTTTTTTTCCCTCCTTGTGATATAACTCGAGGGTACATTCTATTTCTGTGATTCTTTCATTGTGTGTTCTTTACTATCTGATGAACTGAAAGGAGACTTTTGAATAAAGAGTAACTATTCAGCCCCCCCAATTTAATTATAATTTTGTATAAGTATTTGCATGTGAATATTATTTTTGCAGAATGTATCAGTTGTATAATACGTTTCTGTTGTTAGTGGTATATGGGGCAGAGCATTAATCTTAATTTTTTGTTAATACTAATAGGAACAAAGAAAGATTTGGGAAAAAATAGACAGAGAAGGACCCCATGGGATATTTCAGGACAAGTTCTAAGGCTTTTAAAACAGCCTGATTCCTGAGCCGGAGAAGTGGCAGTAGCGTAGTTTTACAAGTGCAATGATTGAAAACAACATAAATGGTCTTGCTTTCTCAACAAGCTTCATTTTAGGGAAGTCTGGGTATTTTTAACGTTGTTCCTTGAATTTCTCATTTATTGGTGGCAAGATTTTTGATAAACTTTCACACCGCAGCCACTGGAGTACAGAGATTAAAATCTAACTTTTGAGGGCTTCTTGGTTTCCGGTCTCTCCACCATCTTGGACAAGTTGGTTAATGCTTCAAGGCTCAGTGTTTTCATCTCTTAAATAGGGAGATCACTGATTTCCTAGGCAGAACCTCCCCAATTAGTGCACCTCTCAGACAGAATGTCTGAGATATTGATCCCTTTGGCTCTGTAACTCCAGGCCTTTAGCAGTGGAACAAACTTAATTGATTTCCACATGTGTTAAGTAGTAGGAAAGTTGAAATGACAAAACCAGTTGTAAGAATTAAAAGTCTATGATGAATGTAAAGCCTTTAGCTCTGTACCTGGGACCTCACAGTTGTTCAATAAAAGCCAGCATCTCTTGTTACTTATTGCAGGTGAAAACCTATCAGATTTTCAGATCTTATCTAAATTTTCTTTTAGGGATTATTTTGTCTTTTATTCAACTGCCTTTTCCCTGGAATTTTAATATTGTAGAGATTTATTTATCAGCTAAACACTGGAGACATATGGAAGTTACCTAAATTTCATAATAGTGCTTGGATATGTATAATATTTTACAATTCACAAAACATTTTCCATATCATCTTATCATTTTAGTACATGGTTAGTACTAATTATGACTAATTTTAACGTTTGATTTTGCCTAAACTGATTACCTCTGGCTATCTTGATGAGTGATCAAATTTTGAAAGTTCATGCAAAGGCCACTCATGTACACACACACAAAACCCATTTATAAAGCGTGTCAGTAAAACGTATACACTGCTCACTGCTTAGATACTGAGACTTATAAATGTTGCTGGAGATGTAAAAATTTGTACTGTTGTATAATAAAACTACTGATTGGCTTTGAGAATAATTCCTATAATACCTTCCAGTAACTAAAACAAAGGTAAAAAAAGAGTAAACAGAAATGGCAGAAACAGCTCATAATTTAGATAATGTAAGTAAACTTTTAAAATATCATTGGAAAATGAAAAAAAAAATTCCTGAGACCCCAAGATATTAAAGATACAAATTTGAAACTAAAATATGTTTAAAATTAAACTAAATATATTGTCGAGTGGATGTTGCTGTTGAGAAACAATAGGACAAAGTAAAAATTTATAATCATGAGGTGTGTGTTCTTAAAGTACATTGAAATTGATGGTCATATTTTCATTATAAATATTTATATGTCCTTAAAGAATGTATATATTTGGTAGAGTGCTCTTCATATAAACATGCACGAGCACATATAGACACTCTTGGTCTTAAGAGTTGTCAGCTATGCAACTCTTCCCATGCCAGTTGAGGACATGGAGGCCCAGAGAAGTGAAGTGACTTGCAAGGCCACACAGCAGAGTCATGATAGAACTGTCAGAACTAGGGCCCAAGGAACACCAATGCAGTTTCCACGGCCGTACTCCTCCTCTGTGGGTGATTTCAGGAGCCCCTGAGAAAGCCAAATGCTTTTTAAATCAGCTAATTGTTGTTTCAATTTCTGTGATCAGAGATTCATACCTCTGGCTTTATCACTGTTTAGCATAGCACAAGTAGCTCAGGCTTTTAGAGCCAGATGGACTTGGATTTAAAATCTGGTGCTAACACTCAGGGATGCCACATTGCACACCTCCCGGGGTGGGGGCATTGGCACGAGGTAGTTTCTCTGAATAGGGCCAAGATTAACAAGAGGCACAAATGAGGTCAGTGTCACATGCCTTACGAATTGGTTAGGAGTATTATCAAATAACACTTTTGGATTTTGAAGCCTGACATGAATAGAATTTTTCCCTAGTGAGGACTGTGTTAAGAGCCATTCTGGACATGTATGTATGTATATGTATTGCTTTAGTACATCTCATAAATACACAGAAAAAAACTCACATGAACTCAAACTCCGCTACATCAGAAGCTATGGAAATGGGGACAAAAGCCAGGGCAATGGATTCCGTCTTCTCCTTGAGAAGTCCTGGCCCTATACTCTCTCTCCCATTCCAGATCCTACACTGAAGGCCTGGCCACTTCTGTTAACAAGGTGAGCAGCTAACGAACCTTTGAAAAGTTCCTTAATTAGAGGTTGTAGGTGCCACCTCTGTTGTCACATAGAGAGTGGGAATGAGGATGGACAGGCTACTCTCTACATGGGAAGATTGTCTCATCTCAGCTCTGCTCTCCATTTCTCTGTGAGGTTGTTGAGAACTCTCTGAGACTCTTCTAAAACCTCTTCTTTGGTCCTTCAGTTTACAGGACTGCTGTGATCTAAATCTGGGTCTCATAATATGCTGAAATAAAAAAAAAAAATTCTGGGTCTCCAAGACCGAGACTTGCTGGGAGAGATTGAATTTTACTTCTGTAATGCTTTTGGTCTATTGAGCGAATGAATAGCATCATAAAATTGCGAGTCTCTATGAAATTAAGAACATGAATTGTTTTCAAGCAGTTTTAGAAGAACCATTTACACATGGACAAGATAATTATGGTGTAACAAAAGCTTGTGTTATTTAAGGTGGGGTTTTGCTAGTCTAATTTAGTGGGTGTCTGTAGTTGATCCTTATAATAACAGCCTCCGGTGAACCACACCTCCCTGCATCCACACCCCTTTGTGAAGTGATATTGTTGCTCTTCCATCAAGCAGTGGAGTCTCTTTCTCTACCCCCTTGAATCTTGGCTGGTTTTGTTTCTTGGATGATGGTCCAAGCCACCATCATCCCCAGTCTAGGTGACTAAGAAGCCTTTGAACTGGCCTCTCTGATCCCTTTTATTTCCTAATCTATTTCCCCAATGATCTTTGTCATGCCTGTGCTTAAAACCTACAACATTTTCCCATTATACTTACAAGAAAATCCAAGTGCCTTACCTGGGCTATAAAATTGGCATGATCTGGCCCTGCCCGCCTGCCTATGCACACCTCTGTAATTTCATCCTACTGCAGCAGACTTGGCCTTCTTTAGGTCCTTGAACCTACCAGCCTTGTCCCTTCCTCACTTCTTTGCACTGGCTGTTCCTTCTTCCAGAATGCTCTTCCCCCAGATCTTTGCATGGCTTTCTTCTCCCCAGCCTTTGGGTTTTGACTTAGGTATCACTTCTTTAGAGAAACCTTTCTTGCCCACCCAATAGGAAGCAGCCTACCCACCCTGAGTTACTCTTTCTCACTCTCCCTATTTTATTTTCTTAAGAGCACTTAATATTCCTTACTAGTTTGTTTATTAGTTTTCTGTTTGTCTTTTCTATGTTTAGCAAGTTGGCTTCTTTTGTGATTTGTTTACTATTGTGTCTCCAGTGTTCAGAACAGGGCCTGGCACATCTTAGGTAGTAAATAACTAGAAACGGTGAATGAATTGGTGAATGATTCCAATATAGGAAACCTGGGATTCATCCTCCACTCCTCTTCCTTTCTGCTTCTAATCAGTAGCCAAGTCCTGTAGAGTTTATACTCTTGATTTTTCCAAAATCTGTCTTTCTCTTCCTTACCTACTGCCACTGCCTTGGTTTATTTCATCAGCACCTAGACAGTTTTTAAGTCTGTGGTCAAGGACTGACCCCTAGAGACATTTTTTGTTTCTTCTTCCAGAAAGAACAAATCAAACACTCCCCCTGCCCACCATGACATTTCACACCTACTTCTGCCATAGGACCGTGAAGTCTTTGTTGTGTGTACCCTTTGCTGTGTCTGTCTCCTTCTGCTGTATTGCAGTGCCTCTGCAGGTGGGGACCACATTTTTTCATCCGTAATACCTAGGACAGTACCTGGCAATGTAGTCGATGTCCAATGCATGTTTGAAACAAGAGAATAAATGAATACAAATGAATAAGTCTGGCTCAATGGGGCCACATAAAAACAGCTGCAATAAAGCACAAACCTAAAACTTAGATGTATAGTTGATGATATCTGACTTGTGAATTTAAAATAAACTTGAAAATACAGTTCACCCATTGCAGTTAAACCTCAAAGAGCAGTGATTGACAAACTTGCTTTTGAGTCACCGTGTCCCCTTGTTCCAATGTCTATAGTTATAGCTCTTTATTTTTTTTAAAGATAATTTTATATATAAATCAGCTATCCCCATATTTTTCTTATAGAGATATAAAAATAAAGATGACTTAGGGCAAATAACCCCATGATATAAACAAGTTTTAGAAAATCCTTTTTTTCCCTCTCTCTCTTTCTATCTTTTGGTGTCTTTAAATATGTTTCACGTATCTAAAGCAATTTAGGAAAATTGAACAAAACTGTTCACACATCCTAGGACCCTAATCTAACCTTTAGAAGATTCGAGTTTCATTCTTATTTTTGCTACAATACTCACTCCATGTGCATCTTTTGTGTTTCTAAAGACTGAAATCAGAATATACATGTCTGTGTCTGTTAGTGAAATATAGGAAGCTGTACCTTTATAGTATTTCTAGACAATGAATATACAGTGTATTTTGCATGTAATTTTTATCTCCTTCCATCAAGTGTAACAATATGTTGAATTTGCCAAGGGCCTTTAAAGCTTCGATGTTGTGAAGAGCTCTGCATGAAATTTTAAAGAGACTGGACCTTTCATCTGTACAACAGCAGGGCACCTCGCTATAGGGACAAGAAAGGAAGAGAGAGAGAGAGAACATTTCTGAAGCAATAGCAAAAAATAACAGCAGAAGCAATTATTTCATCAAAGGATGATTTTTTTCTATTATTTATGTATATATTTTTTTTATTTTCAAATTTCTTAGCTGGAGATTATCTACGTTGTTGCCTTCGTCTCCTGGTGTATGTTAAATTTGCAGGTTTCACGTGGTCAAAATGGGGAAGAAAATTCACAAATGAAAAGATGTTGATTTTAGAAGGTGATGTTACTGATGATAGCATTGAGATGTGTTTACGAGGTCTCTTAAGTTGGGAATGATGCAAAGAACTAAATTTGGCATTCTCTAGAGTCCTTAGTCTGTTTATTTGCTTGGGGGTGTGAATGATGTAGATGTGTTTTCTTCCTGACTTTGCTTTTTCCCTCTTCTCCCATAAACATGAGCACAGACTTTGCCTGCTCTGGGAGGGGAAGAGGATTTTCTGTCTCCATTTCTGTGGCTAATACCAATATGCTTTCTTTTTATCTGGGGAGGAGCTGGGTCCTCCTTGCTGTGGTCTGCACCACTTCCTATGGCCTGGATGTTATTCCACGGGCAGTGAGGATAACTGAACGCAGGACATCTCTCACTGTAATCCTGGGAAATCACCAAAATGAAATTCCTGTCCTTCCCCACAGGCTGGATCTGAACTTCTTACTCAAATGAAGCTTAGGAGTCCTCCAGAGACCTGCATTTTTGGAGTTGGGAGAGTCATGCCTCCCTTTGGGTATTAACTTGGTATTTTTTCCCTGTTCTGCTGTTTATTTACTTTCTTATTGAATGACTCGCTCTAATCTTCTCTTTCTCCTCTCTAGGATGTTGGGAGGATTGATGAAATAATATTTGCTTGGGCTTTGAGGATTTTGGAGGAAACCTCTCTCCCCCCATATCTGTTTCCTATTGATGCTATAACAAGTTACTGTAAATTTAGTGGCAAATTTATTCTCTTACAGATCTGGAGGCCAGAAGTCTGAAATGAGTCCCATGGGGTTCAAGGTGTTGGCAGGGCTGGGTTCCTTCTGGAGGCTCCGGGGGAGAATCTGTTTCCTTGCCTTCTCTGGCTTGTAGAGGCTGCCTGTGTTCCCTGTCTCATGGTACCTTCCTTCATCTTCAAAGCGCATCACTCCAACCTCTGCTTCCATCATCTCACATCCTTCTTCTTGAGATCCTTAATCACATCTGCAAAGTTCCTGTGACCACGTAGGGTAACGTGTTAAAAGGTCCTGGGGTAAGGACATGGGCATCTTTGGGAGGAGTGTTATTTGGCTTACCACCCCCTTCAACAATATACCAGATTAACTTTTTTATTTATTTTTTTTTTTTTGAGACAAAGTCTCACTTTGTTGACCTGGCTAGAGTGAGTGCTGTGGCGTCAGCCTAGCTTACAACAACGTCAGACTCCTGGGCTCAAGCAATCCTACTGCCTCCCAAGTAGCTGGGACTACAGGCATGCACCACCATGCCTGGCTAATTTTTTCTATATATTTTTAGCTGTCCAGTTAATTTCTTTCTATTTTTGGTAGAGACGGAGTCTCGCTCTTGCTCAGGCTGGTCTCAAACTCCTGAGCTCAAACAATCTGCCTGCCTCGGCCTCCCAGAGAGCTAGGATTACAGGTGTGAGCCACCACGCCTGGCCCACATAAAATTTTTGTAATCCTCATTCTATTTCTTTCCATTTGCGGATGTGCAGATCATCCCATCCTTGCATGGTAGTGCACGGTGAACTTCTTAAATGCACAGGATTTAACGGAGAAGTCTTGTTCACATACTCTCCAAAGGCTTCCCTAAGAGTCAAAGCTGTGATCTGCTTCAGGGGAGCAAACTTCTTCCAGCGGTGGCTCCCCAAGCAACTGGGACTGTTTCCTCTGTGTCTTTCAGAGGCCTGTGGGACTCTGAGGAACAGAATTTTAAGGTTTATCACTTTAAATGCCTGGAAGTGCAAAAATGTTACTATCAAACTATTCTAAACTTCCTCACTGGATGAAAATATTTCTTCTCTTCATCTTACATTTATTAAATATCTCTCCTCTTTTTTTTTTGTCAATCCCCTCTCTGACCAACCCATTAGTTTTAAGAAGATCTCTCCCTTCTATGTCAAACTTGGTCACTTTATCCTCTGTGTTCCTGCAGCGCTTTGTGTGTTCCTTTGTTATAATCCCCGTCTCTTAGGACTGTAATGATTTGTCTCTCTGTCTCTGCTCCGAAATCCACTTCTTTGAGGGCAGGAATACTGCCTTATATACCTTCTTGTTTCCTCCACTACCACAGTGCTTGGCACTGAGTAAGCACTTAATGTATATTTTTCCTGAACAAGCAAATTACTAAATAATTTTTGATGGATCTCCATGCCCTACAGAGTGAAGCCCAAACTTCAGCAGATTGGGAAATGCTGTTAGTTCCCCATCTCCCTTCTTCATTCCCCCTATTTTCTGTTCACTTCTTGCTTTCCCTGCGTTGTGCTGCTTTCTGTTCTCCAAACCACTTTCCATTTGATCTTCAGACCTTTGTTTCTACTGGGATAATGCGTAAGCTAACATTTGAGGAGGCTTACTCTGTGCTAGCCGGCACCAAGCACTGCACAGGCGTTTAATGCTCACCGTGCTCCTGTGTGGTTTACATTTTACATATAAAAATCTTGAGGCTTGGAGAGCTTTACATAACCTCCCCAAGACCACACAGCTTGTAAGGAGCAGCTCTGGGGTTTGAACCGAGACGGCTCGGGTCTGGAGCTACGCTGATAACTGCTACCTCTGTGCCCTGATGTGGGCCTACAGTCCAAAGGGATTGCTTCGCATTTCCAGAAAACCCTGCATTCCCTTGGTGTCTGAAATAATGCTTAAAAGCACTGGAGTTTAGGATTGGAGTTAGGGGTGAGGGTTTCAATTATAAGGTCTCTTTTATGGTTATAAGCTAAGTCCCTAAGAGAATACTGGATAGAGCCACTCTGGAGGGCTCCTTGGAAATTATTCCCAACCACACATCTCAGTCAGCTGGAGCCACGAATGACTGCAGTTGATTTCCAAAGAATTCCAAGACTATTTCCAATAGTCATTACACAGCTGAACAGAGCATCACCTTCTACCTCACTGGGGTCCAAACATTTTTGTTTAAAGCAATGGAACCCAGTCTTCAAAAAATCTCATGTAGGCTGTCAAGATATACAACAAATAAACATGGACATGCATTTCCCATCTGTGTGTCTTACCAGACTTGTTCCAAATCTCTGTGTCCCTTAAGGACACAGCACCCTCCCTCCCATTCCACTTGCCCTAGTTCTCTATGTATGGATATTAACTCTAGGTTTGCAGGGAGAATCCAGTTGACCTGGGTTTGTGACAGATTTGTGATAAATCTATTCTTCAACAATGCCTGTGTCAATCACGTAGATTGTGTGAATTCAGAACGGGCCCAAAATAACAAAAGATAGTGGAGATATCCCTCAAGGACCATAGACTTCCAAATAGGAAAAAAGCTCCTATGATGTAGGGCCCATGGATGAATGGCTTGTTTCCTGAGAGACCTCTTGGGGTGACATTACCTCAGTGAATCCACAGTCCAAGCACTGGCTACAGGATAAATTTGATTTTGTCCACATGTTGTGTGGCATAGTTGGTCGGCTGCTTGAACCAAGTGGATCCTTGGACCTGGGTTCCTGTTGCCCAGGAAACATCTGAATGGATACTGTTACCATGTGCTTCTCTGAAATCCTTTGTTCTGTGCTTCCATGGCTAAGCAGTGCTGTTTTTGATTGATCCATTATATTCTTAGTTGTATTAATACATACAGCAAGGATATAGCCATGTGTTGCCAACATAGCAGCCTTTCTGTCTTGCTTATGGGAGAGAACGTATCACGTTCGTGGGCGTTGGGATGAAACAGAACTGGGTTCGAATACCTGGTGCTGCCATGCTAATGTCCTTAACCTCGCTAAACTTATTTTTCCCTTGAATAAAATGAAACATCCTAGGGTTGTTGGGAAGATGAAGTGAGACATAGAATGTGGAAGACCTGGATGCTTGGCACTGGGAGATTGCTTGGTAGTTGGTAGCAGCTAGCTTTGTTATTATTTGGGTGGCCTCTCATCTCTCCCTTCTGATCCAGTTTGTATTGATCTTCAAGTTTAACTTTCAGAGGCTCATCTTGTTCCTCTTGATTCCAGATTCCTGGAGGATGCTCCTCTGTGGTCCTGAGAGGCCAAATATGGGCTCCCCGGCACAGCTTACTGCTTGGTGTCTCGTCTTCTCTGCCATGGAGGACGTCACATCACAGGAGCACCCAGTGCTAGTATATGCCCGTATCCAAGTGCAACACCCACTGTGCCCCTGGTTTGAACCAGGGTAAAAGTGAAGACTTTCTCCATGAAGACCCTGCTCTTTCTTTGGATCTGTCTAGTTGAATCTGTCTTTGCTCTGCCTCCTTCTGCTGCCTAGGTATGTGCAATATAAATAAATTACATATCTATCACATAAATCTATGCTTGTAGAAAATTCAAATAGTACATAAACATATAAAAATTATTGTTTTCCTTCACTGTCATAAATACCCGCTACTACATTCCATTAACTGATCATGGCTATTATTTTAGTGTATATGATTCTAAGCTTTTTTCTTTGTGTTTATATACTTATTATTTTTAAAAAATGGTATTATATTATGCACATTGTTTGGCAAACTGCCTTTTAAACTTTATATTTCTCTATGTTTCATGTCAGTACATACAACTTCATCACAGTTGTTTTAAATTTTTGCATAGTTTTCTATAAATGGATGAATCAATATTTACTTTGAGAGTATTGATAGATATTCAGCTTTCCAATTTTTAAGTACTAAAAGCAAGGTTTCAGTAAATAGTTTTTAGTTAAAATGTCTGTGTGTGATTAAAATTTTGATGGATACTACTCAACTGTCCTCCTAAAATCTATGCCAGTTCATACTCCTATCAATGGTGTGCAAGAGGACCTAATTCCATATGTACTCGTCAATACTGGATCTTATTTAAGCTTTCTACTTTTTAATAATATAATGGATAAAACATCTTATTTTAATTTGCACTTTTCCTGATTATCCATGAGATTATGCATCTTTTCAGTTTTCTTAAATTTGTACTTCTGAATGTTGTCAATTTATACCTTTTTCTCAGTTTTCTGTTGAGTTGTTTGCCTTTTTCTATTGTTTTATAGGAACTCTTTGTATATTATGAACTTTAGTCCTTTCTCTGTTGAGTATATCAGAACTAT
>CAUYSK010097468.1:0-131130 GCA_963575035.1 Avahi laniger | reverse complement strand
CTCACTCTGTTGCCCTGGCTAGAGTGGGTGCTGTGACGTTAGCCTGGCTCACAGCAACCTCAAACTCCTGGGCTCAAGCGATCCTCCTGCCTCAGCCTCCCGAGTAGCTGGGACTACAGGCATGCGTCACCATGCCCGGCTTATTTTTTCTATATATTTTTAGTTGTCCAGATAATTTCTTTCTAATTTTAGTAGGGACGGGGTCTCACTCTTGCTCAGGCTGGTCTCGAACTCCTGAGCTCAAACAATCCACCTGCCTCGGCCTCCCAGAGAGCTAGGATTACAGGCGTGAGCCACCGTGCCCGGCCCACAGTATGTGTTCTTTATCCGCCTTCTTTTATTCTTTATAATCATTTTGAGATTTACCAAAGATTTTGCATTATCAGTATTTTGTGCCTTTGTATCGTAGAGCAGTCTCTCATTGTAAAGAATTCTTTCCTCAAGGTTATTAGCCTACTTCCTGCCTGTCTCAAGGTGAGAAGTTTGAGGGAGAAGCCGCAGGAGCCTGCGCTGCTGCTTCCTCTTCCTTCGCCAGGGCCCTGCTGTGGGGGTTGTCGGGGCGCTGCCTTCTCCCGCCTGTCCCTCTGTTCCCGTCATTCCTGTGCTGACGCCGCCATTCCCACCTTCTTGCTCTGCGCACGCTCGGGACCGGTTAGCCCGTTGCGTTGGGCGGCCCAGGGTTGCACAGTGGGGCCCTGTTGGCCGGTCCTCTCCCCATGCGCGGCATGGCTGCCCTTCGCCACCCCCCTTGGATACCTCGGCTCAGGTAGCCCTCACATTCACCTGGACCAGGTGCTATTCTGCTTACCTACTGCTGTGAAGCAGATCACCCCAAACTTAATGGCTTAAAATAAGAATTGTTGTTTTGCTCACAGACTTGCAATATGCAAGGGTTCAGCAGGGACGACTGGATTGGGTGGCCTACCTGGGGCCAGAGGTCTGAAGGTGGCTCAGCCCCGGCTGGACTCGTGCTGGCCCCGCAGAGAGCTCAGCCGGGCTGTGGGTCGGAGCAGCTCTTCCTCTCTTGTGGGAGTCTCTGTGGGCGCTTGAGCTGCCTCGCAGCGTGGCGGCTAAATTCTAAGAGAACAGGGTGGAAGTGCATGGCTTTGTGAATGGCCTAGCCTCAGAAGTCACAAAGCGTCACTTCCATTGGACCAGGCCACTTTCATGAAGGCCCACCCAGAGTCATGACAGGGACACAGACTCCTCCTGGGGTAGCAGTCGCCCGGTTCTGGCAGATCGTGTGGGAAGGGAGAGATTTCCAAAGGCAGTGGCACCAGCAGCCCCAGCCCCGTGCGAGCGTCCTTCTTCACTGCTCTTGCTTGCTGGAAAGTCACCTCCTGCCCGTCTGTACCAGCTCTGTGGGAGCAGGGACAGCGTGTTACATCATTGATGAGTCCTCGGGGCCTGCACGTCGTAGGACTCCGCAGATAGGCGATGGCTCCTCTGACTGCACTCACGCCCACGCCCTGGGGCACCGTCCACATGGTGGAGACACGTGTGTTCCTCTACAGCGGTTTTCCTTCCAGTGGGCGGTGGTGAAGTGCACTCTGCCAGCACAAGCAGCACTCTGTGACCCTTGTCCTGTGGGTAGAAGTGAAGTGACAGATTCAGGAGAGGCCCCGGTGGCCGAGAGCCAGCTCGTTTGTCTGCAGGTGAGCGCTCTCCATCCTTCCTCTGCTGGATCCACAGGTAGAGCAGAGTGGCGGGGGGCTGTAGCCGGAGTCCCACCCTTCTGCCGCCTGTCTCAGACTGGGGCCCTCCCAGGCCTGAGGTCTGAGACCCCAGAGCCAGCCCACCACCTGCCTGTGGCCAGAAGCCCATCTGTTAGGGCCCCCAGCTTTCTAGGGGTGGGGTTTCTGGGAGTCACTGTTCCCCTCTCTGCGGCAGTACGCGGCGGGGCTGCTTAGTCAGACGTGCTTGGCCGATACAGAGCTCACCCGAGTTAACGTTTCTTCCAGAGGCTGTAACGTGCTGGTGTTCCTTGGGACTCTGGGCTGGGTGCTGCTTTGGTGGTGGGCTCCTCTTAGGGAAGTGCCCTGTGCAGTCTCCTGAGCTCCTCTGAGGCCTGCTCTGTGACAGCTGGGCTCTGAGTGCCACTTCGTGCCGCCCCCAGGTGTAGGAGGCTCCACCCACTGGTTTCGCATGCTGTGGTCACTGGCACCCGTGCCCGCGTGTGGCATGAGGAGCCTGTCACTCCTGCCTTACCACCTAAGAGTGGGGTGTTCCGGGGCCTCTTATCTGCGGGCTGCAGGGATTCACTCTGATACCGTTGGAGGTAGAGTTCAAGACAGTAAGGGTATGCTTTGTCTCCGAGTTTTCAGTTCGATCATCAGTCTGAGATAAGGCAAACTTGAGTTTCTTCCTGTTGGTTTGGGAACTTGCTCCAGTGTCCTGGACCTGCTTGAGCCCCTCTGTTTGCTGGGCATCGCAGCAGCGTCCCCGGGTGAACAGGCCTGTGCTTTTCCTGTCACGCCGAGGCTGGGAACATGGTGGGAGCAGCGGTCTGAGTTCTGGCCCGGGGGCCGGGCAGCCTGCATGGTGGGCAGGAGCTTGCTCCCCAGAGGGTGCCCGCTGCTCCATCACGGCAGACAAAGCGAGCAGCCACGCACAAAGAAACATCTAAATATGAATTAAGTCCAAGTTATTAAAAAGCATTGCAAGTTTTTATTTCTTGAATATTAAAAAATGAGAATACATATGCAAATGAAGTTTAATCAACCCCATTCTGACCTTCCAGCTTTCAGCTGCTGGTGCTTTGTGACAGAGGCTTCCTTCTGGGGAGGATGCAGAAGGGGGTGCAAAGCTGGAGACCCCCATCCTGCCTCGTGACCTCCAGCAGGCTTTGTCCTCGGCTGAGAGTGACTCCAGTGGCCAGAAGTTTCTAATTGTTCAGCTCTCCCATCTTTGCCTTTCATTGGCCACTTACAAATCCGTACCTGCAGTTGTGTGGGCCCTAGCTTTGATGACGGCCTGTCTTTTCGTGGGCTTGGGCTCAGCTCCCGACTCTCCAGCTAGCTAGCAGGATGGCCTCAGGCAAATCTTTGACCCTGTCTGTGCCTCGGGATCTTTGTAAAATCGGGTGATGGTGCCCACCACACTAGAGCCCGGGGCTCGGCCCACCCGCGTTGTGGCTCTTCTTTAGGAGCTGGTGTGGACAAGAGGCAGCCCTGTAGTCACACGCACCTCCCTAGGTTTGTGGCCTTGGTTGGTTGAGTTACCGTCCGTGATCCTCAGGCCCCAGGTGTAAGACAGTGCCTGCCTCGCAAGGCCAGAGAGGATCCCCCAGCAGCGTTCCTCACCCTGGGGTCTGCATCCTGTCCCCTGGCACCCTGGAGTGGCCCGGTTTGAGAAACCTGCTCCACACAGTGGATGTTTAACCGCTTCCTGGCGGGGCTGGCACGTGAGCTGCGCAG
The DNA here is from genome assembly GCA_963575035.1 of Avahi laniger. Classification (NCBI taxonomy): domain Eukaryota; kingdom Metazoa; phylum Chordata; class Mammalia; order Primates; family Indriidae; genus Avahi; species Avahi laniger. Next base: position 127,714 of record CAUYSK010097468.1, on the reverse strand, counting down.
CACCTTCTTCCTGCCCCTGAGAGGTCAGCCTGCTCTGGCTGACAGCCTGTGAGACTCCCGGAAAGCTGGGAGCTGGAAGATGGGCCCAGCTGTCCCCTGGAACCCTGTAGGAGTGGAAGTGCGACACTGGGAGGCGGAGAGGACAGCCTGCAGGGAAGGACAAGCCTGACCGTAGTGGCACAAGGCATGGGGTACCACGCAGCGAACTAGGGGCCCCAAGAAGGTTTGGGGAGCACAGTCTTGAGGACGCGCCCAGGCGCCCAGGTGTCCTGAAGCACGCCTGCGGAAGTAGGGAAGGCCACAGTGGTTCACTTGCTCAGCGTATCAGCCTCGTAGAGCTGCCGTGGCCAAGCACCACACACCGGGGGCTTCGTGCGGCAGACAGTGACTCCCGCATAGCTCTGAAATCCAGGTATGGACAGGGCTGGTTTCTTCTGGAGACCGAGGCAGAATCCATGCCGTGCCTCTCCCCCGCTTCTGCTGTTGCCAGCCGCCCTCGGTGCGCATTGGCCCGTGGCTACCTCGCTGCATCTCTGCCTCTGTCATCACATGGCATCGTCCCCTCTTTTTGCAAGGACACCAGTCTTTGAATTAGCCTGCCCTAATCCAGTGTGACCTCATGTTAACTCCATCTGCAAAGACCATATTTTCCAATAAAGTCACCTTCCCAGGTGCCACTGTGGTCAAGACATGAACACATCTTCTGGGGAGACACAGATCAATTCACAACACGGCATTCTCGGCCCAGAGCCCGTCTGCCGCAGTTGGTGAGGAGCAGCTGCTATGCCAGGGTGGCTCTCCGTTGGCCTGGCCTCCCTCCCTGTTGGCTGCAGAGCAGGCTCCGGTGGCTGCTCCTTTCCCACGGAGCTGTGCCGGACAGTCCTGCTGCTCTGCGCTGGGCAGGTTTGTCCGCGGGAGGCCACTTGTGCTTTAGTAAATACAGAGTTAGGAAAACCGAAATCCCTGTTGAATGTCTGTACAGATTGAGCTATTTGGCTCAATATGGTTAATGTCAGGAAGGATTAAATGGTTCAGTCTGATCCATTTCACCTGATGGCATTTTATTTTAAGTGTAGAAATGGCAGTACCTTTTCAGAGAAACTGATTATTCCTTTTCTCCTTGCTGTGAATGCGCGGTCATTGGTAAACACACATGGCTTTAGGGCCACGCTGGGCCTGGCCCCGCCCAGCACTGGGCAGAGCTTGGCACAGCTCTTTGTCCTCTTTGGCACCTGGCAGGGCTCTGTGGCTGCTGTCTCTGTCACCTTAAAGCAGGACCAGGTTATTTAAAATGAAATCCTAGAAGCATCTATGTGTTCATAAACCCTGAGATCGTCACTGCATGTGTCTCTTGTCTTCCATCATGCTTAGGAACGTCGGCCCGTTAAGGTGTCAGGACTGTGCTGCTTTTAATTAAATTTCAAAAAGAATAAATGTTAACTCTACAAGTATCTTTAATTTCTTCTCTGCAGTTGACAGTGTCTTTTTGAAAAATGTACTGTACACTTTAATCATCATCATTATAAAGAGGTTATTTCTAAAGGATGGATCAGTGTTTTTTAAATGAGAAGAATCTCAATTATAAATGTGAGTTATCTTCGAGCCCGCCCTGGCTCCCCACCTACATGAGCGAAGTGCTGAGCTCCCACTTCAAAGTCGGGCCAGCACAGGTGGCCTCTGCTCGGTGGCAGCTTTTCTTCACGGAGCAGTGACCTGGGACCCTCCCCAGGGGCCTCGCCTGTGGCTGGCCTGACTCTCCCAGACCAGCTGCTGGGGCGGCAGGAGGCTGGCTCCCCTCCCTTCCCTGCCTGCCCTGGGGCGGGGGTGGAGAAACAAGTATTTTTAAAGCTCTCCCCGTTCTGCTGTGGTTCTCCATGAAGATGTAGCAAGGCCTTTCTGTTAGGAGGACCGAGGGGATCGGGTTGGATCGCTAGAGGCTTTTGGGGTCACATCCTCAGACTCGCCATCTCAGCGGAGGACAGTGGGAGGTCATGAGATCTAGCTGCTGCCTGTCCCCTGCCCTTAACTCCAGACGTGGAGCGGAGTGAGGGGTGTGCCCAAGGCTCTTCCGCATGGAAGCCAGGCCCATCCTCTTGTTTCCTAGTGCCAAGAGGCAGCTTATTGTTAGTGTTTTGTTTTGTTTTAAGCAAATGTCTTCAGGTCCTTAGGCGAGGAGACTCGTGGGTTCCTTGGCCACTTTCTGAATCCTGCCTGGTTCCTCAGCCGGCTCACGTGTCTGGCCGTACATGGGGTGGGTGGGAAGGAAGATCCAGGGGAAATGCTGAGTCTCACTGTGGACACACTGAGTTCGTGGACCTTGGACACGTCTGGGGGCCGAGCCCAGGAGACAGCTGTACACGTGGGTCCGGGAGAAATAGAGCCTGCTCTGTAAGTCACACAGCACTGCACATGTTGGAGATGTAGAAAGGTTTTTGTTAAGCCGATGGAAAGAAACGAATTTATTAAGGACAATTAGGGAGGATGATTGATGTCATCAGAAGATCTCTGCTGTGATGTTCCAATGACGTTTTGGGAACTAAGCCACTGGCAGCTAATAAAGCAAGGTACACACGTACGGTTCACAGTCACCTCTGAAGGGGCTGGTGGTTTTGCTGAAAAGAGAAAAGCATCTCAGCATTCATAGGAACAATCACAAAGCCACCTGGTGTGTGTGCAGGAAGGCGTGACGCCACTCGAATCCCTGAGTGGGCAACAGACGTGGAGGTGGCACCCCTGGTGGGAGGTTCTTGGAATGCTGGTGCCGTGTTGGGCCCTACAGGCACCGTGGGGGGCGCACAAGGGTGGGAGCAAGTCAGGGGAGCTGAACTGTGGCTGCTCATGTCCCAGCCCGGGAGAGGGGACACTCCCCCAGGGGCACCCATCCCTCTGTGTGTGTCCCTTGGTGAGGGACCAGTCTCGTGCCTCGCCCACCTGCAGAGGGGGACTGGGAAGTGCATCCCGCCGCGTGCTGCCGCGGAAGGGACAGAGTGGATGCGGGCTGAGTGCTAATGGTCTCTATCCCTGGCTACCTGCACGTTGGCACTCAGATCTCAGGAGGCCGAGCTTCCCGGAGCCACCAGCACCCTGGAGGTGTGTCTATGTCTTGGTGGTGTGGAAACCCCTGGCCTTTCGGCGGACTGCGTGGACCTCCGAGTGTGCCAGCATCTCTGCTCTCATTCCCCAGCCCACTTCATTGTCTTTTTTTTAAGTCCAGCTATGAGGCTTATATCTGGGGATTATCGCGAATGCTTTCTACATTGGGGTGGGCACTGTCGATGAAAAGGAGTGCTTCCGCAGGCTCCCTGTGTGTGTCAATGTCCCTGGCTGGCTTTGCCCGATACAGTTCTTTTAAAAAGCTCATTTTAACCTCTCCATTTCCCTTTCCAGGACTCTAGAGGCAAAAGAAAACAATCGTAATGTGAATTCTAGCTCGAGCTCTTTCAGGCATTGTTAATGGATCAGTGAGTCCTGCCTCCTCCTTTACGCACCCTAGTAACGGAGGGCAGACTCCCCAGGAGGGGAACTGGGTGGACAGGAGATAGGCACCAGCACACGAGAGCACCGACGCCGTCTTCCCGCCCCCCGTGGCAGGGCCGCTCTGTGCGTCCATGGCGAAGATGAATAAGAGCAGAGCACAGCAAGCACAGGTGCCACCTGCACAGCTGCCGTGGCCTCAAAGAGGCTGGAGCTGTCTGCCCTGACTGTCCTGTTGTGTCAGGTGCCCGGCATGGCAGGGAGGTCTGCGTACGTTGTCGGGGATCAGGCTGGAACAGGCAGAGGTGCGCAGGCCCGGATGCCAAAGCCTCAGGAAGGGACCACGGTCGTTTATTTAATAACTTGAAAGAAACACGCATACCCGGGTCTGCCTAGCGATGTGGACAGACGTCTGCCAGTGTTGCTACCTCTCTGGTACACATTCGTCCATCTGTCTGTCCCTCCATTCATGTGTGATGCTTTGAGCACTGCTTGGGATATTTGGACTCAGTTTGTTCTAATGCTACCTGCTGGCCATTAAAAGACCAATGAGAACTGTCCCCTGCTTTGGAGGAGACTTCAGTTGTGTGGGGGACAGAGAGCAGACAAACCTTGACCAGAGTCAGTAAAGCGCTAAGCAGGGACAGCAGGAGGGCAGGTCAGCCATCTGGCCACAGGCAGGCTTCTGGTCCCCTACTTCCGTTCTCTCTGGCAAGCCAGCCGTGGGTGACCTTGGGGGCGGGAGTCTGGGAGTCCAGTGTGGGTGCCAGGCTGCCACTCTGGTAGGACCCTCGACTGGGGCAGCTACCCGTGTGCGGACCCTCTGTGTGGCCCGCTGTCGGGGAGAGGGCCAGCTCCCCCGTTCGCCGCCTCCCCCGTGCCAGCTGCAGGGGTTGAAGCAGGCGTCCGTTAGGCTGCCGCCCATCGGGAGAGCCAGCGCCACCAAAGGAAGTTGTGTTTCTTCCTCTGAAGTCTGTACAGGGGTTCCTCAGGACATAAAGGGTGTGGACTTTGACGTTGTTGCAATTTGCAGCACCAGGGAGCGTCTGTCTTTCGTGTAATTCTCTCTGTGGGTTTGAAGTAATCCCAGAGCATGGCACTGAGTGGAATATGCAGTGCGGTGCTTAAATACCTGTGATTTCTCCAAAGCCCTGCGGCCAGACACTCTAGTGCTTGCTCTTTTCATGGATTCATGTTGCAGTAAAATGTGATAATTGATGAATATCTGTGGAAATGGATATGATTGTGTCCTTTTAAATGAGCTAACAATTTCATGTCGAAATCTCAGCAGTGCTATTGTTTAGAATAAAAGGAGACATGCAAATGAGGCCAGGGTGCAGATTGTGGTAGAACAATGCTGGCAGCCTCTTTATTGGACCCATTAATTAGTTCTCCATCAGCCAGTTTCCCTGGGAATGAACTGGAAAAATAATTAAAATGATACATGAGGTAAGGAGTTTAGAAATTCAAAAGGTGAAAGCGAGAATTAGTTTAATACATAATTAGACATATTATTTGTGACTGTACATTTTTTTAAATGTGGTTCACTGAGGCAATAGGGTCCTATTTTTAGTCCTGGATAGTTAATAAATACCAGTTGGGGCTATTTTTCAATTCATAAAGGCTCGTAAATTTTCTTAATAACGTTAAGTGGCTAATGATATTGTACATTGTTAAAATAACTTCTATTGCAAAATCTAATAATACAGCAAAAGTTGCAAAAGCAAGTTTTTAGAAGAGTTAATTTGACTCCATTACCACGTGAAATTTGGGGTGTTTAGAGCAGACCGCAAGAGTTTCAGTGAAGAATCTGTGGGGTCACGTGTATTTTTATCGAAACCTTATCCAGATGCTGAGCCTCAAAACCAGCCTCCTCCTGACACGAGCGGTCCAGAGGGACGCTTTCCCCAGAGGCCAGGCTGAGTGCCGAGCAGCCCGCGGCTCAGCTCTCGAGAGCAGTGAGGTCTTAGCAGAGCCGTGTTCCCGCTGTTGTCCTTGCGGTCCTCCCAGTGCGGCATCAGCCTGGTTCCGGTGCTGCGCTTGTCAGGATCAGTGAAGAGTCATGGGCTCCATCTCGACAGGGACACAGGCATTTGCACTCCATGTCCCTGTCCACGCTGTGTAAGGGCCGTTGTGTGGATGAGCCAGAGCTGACCTAACCCTTCCAGCTCTGTGCATGTCGGTTACGCCATACGTTTCCCTGTTACTTTGAATCATGTGCTTAAGATGGCCCGGCAATTCCACCTCTGGGAATTTCAGGGTATAAACATTTCTTAAAGTTATCGAACATACAGTGATAGGCCTATATATAAATATTTGAACTCCATACTTTGGCTTATTTTCTTTTGATGGGCAACTTAAAAATCATTTTAGTAGCCAATCTCCCATACCATTGGAGAAAAAAATGAAGACCACCGTAATTCCCGCTATCTAAGAGCCTACATGTACCCATCGCTGTCATGAGCACCTTCCCCATCGGCTTGTTCAGCCCACACATGAGCTGCACGAGGCACATGGACGATCTCTGCTTTATAGCTGGTGCCACCGTGGCCTCGGGACGGAGACCTCCAGCTGGGCTGCGGGGACATGGGTCAGTGGTCAGCCTCCTGGAGCTTCAGGGGGGCTCTCAGCTGCTCCCTGCCAGGCCTCAGTGGCTTTTTGGTGGAAGTACAGGCCCACTCCTTGTCTGTCCCTGCCCCTGCCCTGAGACCCCAGAGCCAGTGAGCGGCTGTCGCAGCACGTACGCTCTCCGTCCTCCCCAGGCCCGCCCCGCTCTGGGGTGGGCTGTGCCCACTTGTAGGCCCTCTGCCTTTGCAGTCAAAGTTAAAACAGGAAACCCTGCGCTCAGGGCCGGAGGGAAAGGATCCAACCCTGCCATTTCCATTCTTTCTTTTTAAATGAAATTCTGCCCATTAATCCTCCCGTGATTTGATCTGTCAATCTAGAAACACCTGCTAATGCTTTATGGCTGTGGTATGTTGAAGTTCTGGGAAAGAGGAAAAAAACCAGCCAGTCCTAATAAATAAAAGTTATTTCTTCATTTGAATTCCTGAGTCTAGAGAGTCAATATGATAGAAATCAATCTTTCATTCCTGAAGTGGAGGGACGATTTCTCACGTGCGGCATCCTGGTTGTGGTGTTTGGGCTGGGCTAGTCACGGCCTCTCCCAAGACTGCGGCCTTCTCGTGCTGCAGATCCACGCTTGGCTTAATGCTGGGAGTAGGTCAGTGTTCCCTGGCTGTTACGAGTATCACTGCGGAAACGTCACGTGTCCAGGGCGGTTAAGCATGCCATGGAGACTCAGAGGTGCACTCTCTCCGTCAGGACGCTGAGTGTGCTCAGAAAGGAGCGCTCGGGAGGGCCCACTGAGGCAGAGGCACAGCCAGCGAGCTGCTGAGCTTCTCTGGGAATTAGCAAGCGAGGGGGAGGCAGAGCCTGGAAAGGCTGCCCTCACGGTGCAGGACAGCGGCGGGTGGCAGAACTGGGACTAGAGCTCAGGCCCCTTTGGCCAGGCCGTGGCCTCTCCATCGGGGCCGCTCAGCCTGGTTCACCATCTGAGCAGCACCAGCAATGGTGTGGGTCTTAAAGTGAGCCTGTGGTGCTTCCTGCCACAACCTTCTAGGCTGTCAGCAGTGTGGCGCCTGGTCCGTGTTTGGCCTGAAGGGGTGTACCGAGTCAGACTAGCAGCGTGGCCTTTTCCGGGGAGTGTGCATGCCATGTTTGGGATGCAGGCGCTCCTGTCCCCCTGTGCCTTCTGCACTAGGCCAGACCTCATCACTGCTCCTGCCATTTTGCTTTGCCTGTTTCACAGAGGCCTGGCACACGGGCATCTGCTAAGAGCTGGATGGGTACGTGGTGAGTGCCTGGCATCCTGGATCTGGTGTCCTGTAAGGCACCCTTGTGACCACCTGCCAGACCTTTGTTTGGGTGGAGACGAGAATCTGTCTTGTTGGCAATAAGTCTCGTGATCTGGGCCCTGCCCTGCGCTGCCTGCTGGGAGGGCCCTCAGGGAGCCTCCGCCCAGTTGCGGACGAAGGTGGGTGACTGGCCCCACACTCCTGTGTGAAGGACAGACAGCTCCGGGCAGCTTTTTGGTTCTGGGGTCAGATATGAAGGTAAAAATGGAAAGTTCTAAATTTATTAAAGGCTTTCTTTTGGGGCTGGAATATGCAATAGATTTTCTATCCCTCTCAATTCTCTCTTAAAATTTAATGCTGCCGTAAAAATGATGGATAACAAATTATTCCAGGAAAAATGATACTGAAAGACTCTTCTAACTGTTGAAGCAGAAGTACAGACTTGGCGAAGAAATTTATGTGACCCAGAAAACTCACGAGGAAATAGGAAATCATGTACTTTGTGGAAACCACATCCACATAATGTCCCAGGCTATAGAAAGCAACTATTTTTATTCACGATATTGAAGTACTGAATCTATTTTGTGCTGCTGGCATTTTTATTAACATAGCAACGCCATACCTTCCTGGAGTTCATTGTGCAGCCTTCCCTGTTTGGAACACCACAGAGTCCCAGCCACGGAGCCAGAGAGCTGAAACCCCAGAAGTGATCTCAGAAAGGTCCCGTGTGACAGCCTGTGCCCGTCACTCGCGCCAGCGTTCCTCAGCCGCTTCCGTGCGTCCCTTCACAGGGCTCTCGCAGCACGGTCACAAACAGCGTGAGGCTGCGGGTAGAACCGAAAGACCACAAGGCCTCAGATAGCCGGGTCTAGGACGTCCCCACGCGGGCACAGAGATGGTAGTGGGAATGAGGCCTGGTAGCCAGACCACAGACAGGCTGTGGGGAGAAAACCCACTGGAGAATGAGACAGGCGCTCATTTCCTACAGAGCTCTGGGGTTTTATAAAACAGTGTTAAAAGAGCAGGATTCAAATTTAACATCCTGACTATTTATTATTTTTGTTCCAACATAGTAAAGTGATGTTGCCAGTGCTGATGTCCTAGGCCCCGGCGGTGAGCCAGGATGGCCGTGGCTCAGATGTGGGCCGATTTAGCAGCGAGCTGCGATTACCCAGACGGGCCCCTGCGGACTCATTTGTTTTCCCTCTAACGTGTGTCACCACATCTGTTAGGAGAATTTAAGTGCAAGCACTGGCCGGTATCAATGATTTCTGGTTGGAAATGTCACCATGACAACTCAGGAGATGCGGGAAGCAGGCACTTTGTTAATTCTGAGTCTTAACCCTTCCCAGACAACTCCAAAATCTTTTCTCTGGAGAGAAATAGACTCATTTGTGAACTGTGTTTCTCATTGTTCCTAAGCTACGTCCTCTCAAGTGAATAATTTACTTTTTAGTGTAGGTTTAGAAAAATGACGCACATAATCTAATATCCTTTCTTTGCACGTTTTAACGTTGGGTCCTTTAGAGTTTTCTTTGATAAGTGGCTTCTCAGGGACACAGAAATGAAGCAGTCTCAATTCGGTGTGGTTCTGTCGGTTCTGCAAGGGACAGGAACTCCATGTCACCTGGGAAGCTGTCCTGCCATCTCCCTGCCCTGTCGTCTTTGCTGGTCTGTTGCCCACTGGGTGAAGTTCAGACCCGTCAGTCTGGCTGGAAGGGGCCCTTCCGTCCAGCCCTGTCCGTCCGTGTTCTTGTGGGCACCTACGCTGGGTTAGGCCCAGGCCTTCTGGATAAATCACACTGCACAAAGGGGTGCAGTAAAGGGTCCAAATGCTAAGCCAGGAGTTCGAGGGGACAAAGATCCTACTCCTGTTCCTGTGTGGGTCAGGGTAGGCTTTGAAAGGTGCTGAGCATTAAATATGGCATATCACGCCGTCCTCAGAACACTCCCTGAGAATGTGTATAGAGCACCAAAAGCAGACTTTTAAATGCATGAAAGCTTGCAAGAAAGCAGAGTATATCACTCGAGGCCCAAGTGAAAATAGTAGGAGATGGGAGGAAGGTGCTGCCCGTCTCTGGGCTTGGGTGTGAACACGGCACTGGGAGAGGAGATAAGAGCTTGTGCCCTCATCAGTAGAGCGTGTGCAACTAAGGCTGTCAAGTAAAGCTGGACGGAAAAGCTATATTCTTGGACAGAGGGTGAACTGGAAGAAGAAAGTCCGCTCATAAAACTGGACATCCATGTGTGGAAGAATGAAACTAGACCCTTGTCTCTCACCATATAGCTGGAAGCAGGTGAGAATGGCCGGCACTTAGCATCTCTGGCGCCGGCTCCCTTGTCTCTAAAACATTGCCGGAGCAGGGTTTACTTGGTGAGAGTGTTGTGAGGAATAAGCCAAACGGACTAGGAATGTGGAGCATTTAGCGCAATGGTGGCGCACAGTGTTAGTGACTGTGGCGCAGGTCAGAGCAGCAGCGCTTAGTTACTGTTGATGTGAGTCTTGCCACTGAGCCAGAAGGGACTTGCACCCCTTAAGGAATCCTTCGGTGCTGCGTCCCTCTTTGCTGATCAGCCGGCTTCTGCGGGAGCAGCTGTGGACAGTTAACAAAGTACTCACAAGGCAGCGACTTCCATTATTAATTACTTAGTTGGGAAGTGTTTTCTCACATTCATGCAGACTCTACCACGGTAAAAATGTTCCATGGAGTTTGGTTTTCTCCCTGGGAACCGTGGAGTGAGTGTGATGGAGAATGTTAGAGTCAAAGGGTTTAGATGTGGACGAATTCTGTCAGTTCACGAAGTTCTCAGCCGCAGTGAACTCCCCGGTGCAGAGTCTCACTTTTTGCCCTGCTAGGCACTCTCTGTATGTACAAACAAGTGAGCATTACTTTACAGGGCTCAGGACTTGTTATGATTGAGTGTGTAGGTGAGGGTTTGGGACAGACATCTTAAGAAAGAAAAACCAAGTTTCATTTCTAGAAGGTTGGTGAAATAGGCACCTTCCCATTGAAAACAAAAATATTAGAAAAATATTTATAAACATGTTTTCATATAGCACAGGGAAGGGAAGGGGTAAATGGAAGTATACTTTTGTAAGGTTCTTATATGTGAAGTTTTAGAATATAATCGAAAATAAACTGAGCTAAGTTAAGGATGGATTCTGTCATCCCTAGAGCAACCACGAGCCAAATAAAACATAGGTGTAGAATGCTGGTAGACAAGGTAAAATGGAGTACTGCAAGATACTCGATTAATCCAAAAGGTGGCAGAAAGTATAAGAAGAAAAGGGGGCCCAGAAGAGACCATCAAAGGCAGATAGCAAGTTGGTAGACTTAAACTCAGTTATGTCAACAGTTATGTTAAATATAAGTGGATTAAATACTTTAATTAAACGAGTTTGCCAGAGTGAATAAACAAGTCCAACTATATGCTATTCACAAATGATGCACTTTAAACATAGTAACACAAGGGTAGAAAAAGATGTATCATGCAAATACCAGTCAAAGAAAGGCTGGCTACATTAATATCAGATAAAGGAGACTTCAAGTCATGCTATCAAAGCAAAAGAAGGACTCTTTTAAATCGTAAAATATTAATGAAAAGTGTGTTAACAGAACTTACATGAAGCTCAAATGGACAGACTTGAAGGGAGTAGACAAACCACAGTTATAAATAGAGATTTCTGCGTTTCTGTCTTGGTCATTGGTGGAATGCATGAGATTTAAGTAAAATTATCAAGTAGCTTGCTTGATCTCAATGACATTTACAGAAGATTACATCCAACAGCTGCAGATACCCAGCGATGTTCTTTTCAAGTACACAGTAACCAATCACCAAGACAGTGTATTTCCTGGGCTATAAATAAAACAAGTCTAAAAATCTTAAAGTGTTGAAGTCATATGGAGTATGTTATCTAACCCTAAAAGAATTAAGTTAGAAATCAATCAGGACGATATTTAAAAATCTCCAAATTTTTGAAAATTAAGCAGCATACCTCTAAAAATCCTTTGAGTCAAATGAGTCAAAGGGAAAAGAGAAAATATTTTTTTAACTGAATGAATAATAAGAATATATTTGAATTTGTGGGATACAACTAAAACAGTGCTTAGAGAGCTAATATATACCTTTAAATGCATATGTGGAAAAAGAAAAAAGATTTAAAATCAATAATTTTAGTTTCACCTTCAGAAACCAGAAAAAGAGGAGGATATTAAACCCAAAGGAAGTAGAGTGAAGGAAATAAAAATGAAAAGGGCAGAAATCAATGAAATAGAAAATGGGCAAGCAGTAGAGGAAATCAACAAAATCAAAAGATCAATAACACTGAAAAAGCTCCAATGAGTCTGTCTAATCAAGGAAGAGAGAGAGAGAGAGAGAGAGAGAGAGAGAGAGAGAGAGAGAGAGAGAATATTAGCAATCTCATGAATAAAAGAAGGGACATCACTATAGACACCACAGATATTAAAAAGATAGCAAAGGAATATGATTAACAACTTTGTAACCGTGAACTTAGCCTAGATGACATGGGCAAATTCCACAAGGGATACAAGTAATCAAACTTTGCACAAGAAGAAACAGGAAGCTTGAAAAGCCCTGTATCCGTCAAAAATGGTATTTGTAATCAAGAACCTTCCTACAAAGACAACTGCAGGCCCAGAGGACTTCACTGGTGAACTCTCAGACATTGAAGGCAGAAAAATAGTACCGTTCTTACACTCACTTTTTCAGAGTAGAGGAAAAAGGGACAGTCCTCAGCTCTTTCTATGAGTCAGCATAATTCGGATACCTAAATGAGACAAGGATGTTATAAGAAAATTAGATACCAATATCCCTCATTACACAGATAAAAAATCCTTGACAAAGCATTAGCAAATTAAATCAAGTAATATAAAAATGACAATACCTCATGACTAAGTGGGATTTATACCAGGCATGTAAGGTTGCTTTAACATTCAAAAACTGAATCAATGGTAATTGACCACATTAACAAAGTAGAGGAGAAAACCATATCGTCACATCAATAGATGCAGAAAAAGCACTTGACAAAATTCAACCCCCACTCTCGATAATAACTCTCAGTCCACTAGGAATAGAAGGAAGCTTCCTCAGTGTTAACAGACCTCTACATAATCTATCATACAGCTTACATCGTAATTAATGGTGAAGTTATTAAATACTTTCCCCCTAAGTTGAGAACAAGGCATGAATATTTGCTTTCATGACTTGCATCCAGTATTGTACTGGAGGGTGTAGCCAGAGCAATCAGGCATGAAGGTGAAATAAAAGGCATAAGGATTGACAAGGAAAAAATTAAATTGTCCTTGTGGGTTGCATAAATAGAAACTGTTAAAGAATCTACCACCACTGCCGACAACAATAAAAAGGATGAGGGTACAATGTTAACATGCAAAACACAATTGTATTTCTATATATCAGTAGTGAACAATCGGAAAATAAAGTTTAGAAACCAATACCATTTATAGTAACATCAAAAATCATAAAAACACTTAGAGGCTAAATTTAACTAAAACTACGCAAGATCTTCACACTAAAAACTGCAAAACATTGCTGAGAGAAATTGAAGACTGAAATATATGGTGAAATATACCATTTTCTGAATAGAAAGTATTAATTTTGTTAAAATACTAATTGATCTTTTGAGTCAGCACAATCCCAATCAAGTTCCTACCAAACTTTTCCAAAATTCTAAAATTAATATGGAATTGCAAAGGTCCAAGATAAAAACATTTACAAAATTTTGAAAAAGAAGAACAAAGTTGGAGAATTTAACCTCTTACTGTGGAACCACAGTTCTAAGACAGTGTGGTATTGGCGAAGGGACAGATAGTAGAATAGTGGAACCAAGTAGAGTTCAGAATAGTCAAGAAATAGGGAGAAAATATTTATAACACAGATATCCGTCAAAAAACCCATAGGATGTAGAAAAACTGTAGCTCAATATTTCAAAGACAACCCCATTAAAAAATAGACAAATGGTGCAGACAGACATTTCATGACAGAAGGTAGGCAAATGGCTAATGAGCACTTGAAAGAGTATTCAGCATTATTAGTTATCAAAGAAGTTCGGATTAAAACCGCAGTGAGATCCTGGTACACACCCCCTAGAGCGGCTAACGTTGAAAGAGTTGACCACATTAAACGTTGGCGAGTATGAGCAGCGACCGGAAGTCTCAGACACAGCTGGTGGGGGTTTAAGCGGCGCCACCACTTTGGAAAACTGGCAACATCTTGTAAACTGAACATCTACCTACTCTGTGATTCAGCAACTCCATTCTTGAGTATTTACACCAGAAATGAACGTTTACATACACACTCACACAAATACTTGTACAAGAATGTTTATAGCAGCTTTATTCATATTAGTCCAGAACTGGAAAGAAATATCTATCATCAGGTGAGCAGACAGAGAAATTCATTCAGTGCAATGCTATTGGGCAACATGTGAATGTTCTGAAAAACATTATGTTAACCAACAAAAGAAAACCACGAAAGAGAACATACAACATGATTTCATTTATGTGAAGCTCTAGAGCTAGCAAAACTAATCAGTCGTTATAGAAATCAAAACTGTGGTTTCCTCTGGTTAGCAGTGGGATGTCCTGGCAGAAGGACATGGTCTGTCTTGATAGGAACATCGGTTCCACTGGTGTATTCATTTGACAGAACTCATCAAATAGTATGCTTGTATCTCTGTATTTTAAATTATACATTAAAAAAGCTATTAAAAATCTTTAACAATGCTGGCTAGAAATACTTAGAAGCCAAAAAAAAAAAAAAAAAAAAAAACCATGAACCGAAAAAGTGGCATCTTGAAGTCCTATTTTTCAAATCCGGAGAACTTGAGCTTCCGTGTTTGAGGCCCTCCCGAGTTCTGGGACAGCAGAGAAAGGTCCTGGTTCACTCCACGTGGTCAGGCTGAATGAAGCAGGGCAGCCCTTAGACATTTCCATTGTTGCTGTCGGTGCTGCTGCTCTGGAGCAGTGATCCTCAAAGTGTGGTCCCTGAGCCGGTAGCATGAGCATCACCAGGGAGCTTGTTAGAAATGCAGATTCTTGGGACTTGTTCCCTGTGATCTGCTGATCAGCAGTGCGGGGGCAGGCCCAACACTCTGTGCTTTAAGAAGCCTCCAGGAGATTCTGGAGCCCACAGCAGTTGGAGAGCCACTGCTCTAGAGAGACTCTTGGAAATGTGGGCAAGGATGACAGATGTCCTGACTTTTAGTAGCGAGAACGGAGCAGAACCTAAATGTCCGTCGGCAGCAGAAAGGATAAATAAATTGTGGAGTATCGTTGAAGGAATGAAAATTAATGCTGACCTACAGCTACATGAAGCCCTGTGAATGTATTTCAGGAACATAATGTGAAATGAAGAAAAGGCATTCGTGATTAATGCATACCTTATGCTTACTTTTAAATTCAAAACCAGACGAAAACAACTGTGGTACAAAGATAGAGAAAATTGAGGAAATGATAAACACAATTTAGAATAGTGATTACCTTTAAAGGATTAGAATCTCCTTTAAATCTTTACTCTCCAGCCCATGGAAAGGTCTGGTTTTGGGGAAAGTTAACAATCCAGAGGTTAATTTTCTCTTCTTAAATAATGTATGGGCCGGGCTCACACCTGTAATCCTAGCACTCTGGGAGCCTGAGGCGGGAGGATTGCATGAAGTCAGGAGTTCAAGACCAGCCCGAACAAGAGTAAGACTCCATCTCTACAAAAAACAGAAAAAGTTAGCCGGGCATGGTGGCGCATGCCTGTAGTCCCAGTTACTCAGGAGGCTGAGACGGAAGGATATCTTGAGCCCAGGAATTTGAGGTTGCTGTGAGCTATGAAGACGCCGCTGCATTCTAGCTGGAGTGGCAGAGCGACACTCTGTCTCAAACAAACAAACAAACAAACAAACAAACAAGAAACAGAAAAACAATGTGTGGTAAGTCTAAGCGTTTTTGACTTGTTGGCATTCTTTTACTTTCATATGTTAAAATATATTTTGGCATTAACTCAATATTTAAAAACTCTAAAAATACTAGAACATTAGCATGTTTTATTGGTCATGAATTAAGTTTTTCCAAAAAGTAAAACAGCACGAAAAATATTATTTTAAATACCCATGGATTAGGTGAATATTTTATTCAGGTAATCTTAGCTGCCTATTAGCATTTGTTCTTCCTTTTGGCACATAGGAGGATTAGAAATAAAATGCCAGGCAAAGTTCTCCCAATCAAGCTTGAACAGAAGCGAAATAGCAGCGATACTATTTGGATTTTACAAAGTGACTAAGGAAAATTGTATTAAGCTAATTAAAAAGAACCATTTTACAGTAGCAAGACAATATTAAATACATATGTCCTACATCCTGAAGATAAGAAAATGGAAAGCCACTATCCGATGGAGAGATTACAGTTGTAATGGAGAACTTTAATTCTTTCTTATCAGTGTGTGAGTCATCAAATAGAAAAAAAAATAATGGCCACGGATTTGAACAATATAGTTTTTATGATCAAATTGGTATTTATTCGCTGGGAGTCCAGGGACGGGAGAAGGGCTAGACTTTATTTAGAAGAAATCACACCGCCGCCCACACGCATGCACGCTTGCTGTCCGCACGCGCAGGCGCCATTGGTGTGTGCAGATGAACATGCCGTGCCAACCAAATTAAATTATTATATAAACAGTAAAATTAAAATCACATGCCCAGATTAAACATCTGAAGCACGGTAAATGTTTTAAGTGAAGAATTTAGTGGAATGTGTGAAATATCTAATAGGCTGTGGCGTCAGGGTGTGTCACTTGAATGCTGTAGCCCAGTGCGCTTCAGAGTCGTGTGCAGATTACAGGGCCCAGGCAAAGGAGTGCATTATTACTCCTTTTACTATAAATTTAAAATGTTGTCCCCGACTTGGTACAGGGTTGGTAGGATTGCTTTGTATTGTTTCTTAGAACTGCATGTGAATCTATAATTGTCTCAAAAATAAAAAGTTTCACGAAAAGAATATTCTCCTTCCCCTATATATTAATAATGTAGATGAAATAATATTTTATAATAGATAATATTATCTAATGCCCAACAAAGGAGAGCCATCAGCCTGCAGTGACTTTCCTCTAGGAAGGTGGGCTGACAGCCGTGAGGTAAGTGTAGGACTTCAGCAGGTCGGAAACAGGGGCCTGGCGAGAGTGAGCGCAGACAGGTATTTCACGCTCTGTAGCATATAACAGGCCTTTACAACTGTTGGCCCAGGAACCGTCCAAAAGATAAGTTGGAGAAAATACAAAATGCTGTGTCCACAGGCCTATTCATTGTAGCGCTGTTTGTAGTAGCAAAAAACCAGAAACCACACAGGTATCCGTCAATATGGGGCTGGTTGTACAAACTGTGGTACCCCACACACTGGGGTACTGAATGGGGACGGCAGGGACTGTGGGCGCTCCCTCCGTGTTGCTGTGGGCTCTGAGTCGCGTTTTATTTACTGGGAGAGGCAGCGTGCAGAGGAGCGTGTGTAATACCCCATCACTTACCTATTAACGGGTCGGCCAAGTGTGAGTGTGTGCGTGCACACACACTCCTGTGTGTTTATGTTACAAACAACAAACACTCGATGAAAGGATAAACTAGAGACCAGTGCAAATGGTCACAGTCTGTCTGGGGAAGACGAACACAGTGGTAGGGACAGGGACAAAGCCTGACTTCTCTGAGTTCACCTTGTTTTACAGTCTTCTACTTTGGAATCGTGTATTGCTTTACATAGTTATAAAGCCAAATTAAACCAAAGTAAGAAGGCTATCCTTAAAGAACAAGAACAAAACTAAATAAAAAGAGAACCTAAACTATGTATCAAGTTGGTGCTCAAATTCCACAGAGCAAAATGACCTCAAATAGACTTTTAAGCAGTTTGAATGTACAGCTCTAGTATGGTATATCTTAAGCAAAAAAGAACTGAAAAAAATTTCAAAACTCTATTCAATAATCAAATTGTTGGTAATATTAGTGCTATTTTGAAACTATATATACACTTACTGAACTGCATGTTTACACAAAAATAAAGCAAATAAGTAATTATGATAATGTCATAGAAACCAAGATTCTGAACATGAGAAAGAGAATCAAGCATAAATCAGAGAAGTAAAAGCCCTGTAGTCTGAAGTACGAATTAAGGCTCTATAATGAACTTATGATGCATTCTTTACTTTACTCATTTTCTAGCTTTCTCCACTGAAAATGGTTGGACCCAGTGGTCAGCCCAGTAGAAACGAGCGCCCTGCAGTGCTCTCGGGCCATTTCCTGTAAACGTAACCCAGGCTCCTGAGAGAAACATTGATTCTAGGAAGTGTTCAAGGCGCGTCTGGAGCACCTAGTTGTAAAGAAAGGAGGGAACCTTCTCACAGAGTCCGGCGGTCATGTCAAAAGCCCAGTTTGAAAGGGTTCCCTCTGGGCAGAAGTAGGAAAATTTAACATCAGAAAGAATTACGATGGCAGTTTGCTGGAACATATCAAGTATGTTGAAGTCTATGAATTCATAATAATTTCTAAATAAAACCCCTACTGGCTCACTTCTGAAGGTTGCTAGGGCACCGACTGGTAAATGAAGGAAAGATTCATGCAAGTGTTCAGCTTTCCTGGTAATTGAATAGTTTTGAGAGAAAATTATTCCGTGATTCACGGAAGAAACGCAGCTGCGAATGCAGAGCTGCGATGCCCTCCAGTGGAAGGGGCGGCACCGGAACCGCTAGCGGGAGCTCGCAGGGGACTTCACGGAGGATGGGTCTGCCTGGCAACGCCTGGACCCGCCGATCGATCTTAGCATCACAAGGAAGGAGACCCCAGACATGTCGCACCTCCTGGTGTGGCGGAATCCGAAGGACACAGCAGTGACGTCTTCTCACACACAAATTGCACCCGAATCTGGCCCGGCCTCTGGTCTCGGTCCAGCTTACGGGAACCACCAGGAAAAGGGGAGACAGGTGGAGCTGGCCGTGGACCGAGACCAGCATCCTCAGCAAAAACACGACCGAGAGGCCAGAAAGGAGCGGGTCGCGGGAGAGTGGAGATTTTAAAAGGCCGAGAGAACTGACTATTAAATTCATTTGGAGCCTGATTAGAACAAACAACAGCCAAAGACACATGATTTGGAGACAGGCTGTATCACATTGAAGAATTATTGTTAATTTTTTAGACATAATAGTCTTGTGAGGATGTTTCTAGAAAGAGTCCTCACTTCTAAAAGGTGCTATTTGTGGTTGAAATGTGATGTCTGGGACTCACTGTAGAATAGTCCAGCGTGTGGGCAGAGAGGGCTTGGTAATAGATGGAAGGACAGTGGCCAAATATTTATCATCGTGGCTCCTGGTGACAGACGCATGAGGTTCTTTATGTTATGCTTTATAGTTTGGGGAATTTTTGAAAGGTCTTATTCAAGAGTGTTTTTAAAAACCACACCGGACATAGACACACACACACACTCCACATGCACACGCGTGTGCACGCACGCACTGCAGCCTGGCCTCGGTGGGCGAGCATGGAAGGAGCAAGGCCTGGAGCCCGTGGGGCAGTCACAGCAGTCACCGGCTGGGAACCTGGAGGGGATGACGGGACAGTGTGACATTGTTCTGCAGTGTCTGCATACTCTTCCTTGTTTTAGCTCCTAAGAAATTCTTCTCACTGTTCTGTTTTCTGCTAAATCTGGAAATTCCGTGGAGAACGATTTTCCGGTGAGCGTGGATTCTTTTTGTTCCAGTGAACTCCAAAGCACTAACAGTCTTATCCACAGCCTGATTCACAGGGGGCAGGTTTCAGTGATTGCTCCCGGCTGGGGGTCTGAGGCCCTTGCCAGTGCTTGGCCAGGTCAACAGTCTGGAGCTTTCCTCGGCCTTCACTCACTCCTCCCCCCTCCGGTCCGTGTTGTCCGTGTCCCTGCTGTGTGCAGAAGCGCTGTGCTGGACGCTGTGGGACCCCGAGTGGGAGGGGAGGTGGCCCCCCTCTCTAGAGGCTCACAGCCCAGAGAAATGCTGCTTCAACTTTGTGCGGAAATCGTCTCGGGAGCCTGTGAAAATGAAGGTTCCTGGACTTACCGCCCGTCCCATGCCAGGAAAGGACGATGTCCCTTGGCCTGTCCCCCACCCAGCATGCACAGAGCTGGGCGCACAAGCCAGATCAGGCCCGATCCCTGCCCCAAGGAGCTCTCAGTCAGACGGGGTGTTTTAGGGGCGTAGATGTTTCCGTCTCAACATCACTCCCGGGGTGGACATGCGTCACCTGTTTATTCTACTGTCTCCTCCTGTGGGTTCCAGTAGCCGAGTGACTTTCGGAAGTCCTAGTCAGTGATATTGGAAACCTAACACGTTGGACTAATAAATGCCCATTATTGCCTTGTTAGAGGAAACCAGTGACTGACTTCATCGTCTCCTCTCTGGATGGACACTGGGCCTGCAGAAACTCGCCTCGTGTCAGCAGGAGGTGGCCCGGGCAGCCACAGCCTTCTGCTCCCCCAGTGCCCTCCTCATCTGTTTACCGCAGTTCGGATCTTTTGCACTGCACCATGGCAGGGCGGGGGATGGCTGTGGTGGGTTGGTAGAGACAGGGACACAGAAGTTGTCTTTTGGGGAGTGGGCTCGTTGGGCTTGTCCACGTGTGGCCCATGTGCCTGGCAGGCTGCTCTAGCCTCTCTGCAGGGCAGTGTCCTGGAAAGACAGACCCCCCCAAAGGCCTGGGTCTGGGAGGTCCCGAGGCCCTTAGAGTTTAGCCTGTACACGTCTTCCTTTTCCCAGCTGAGGAAATGGAGGTGCATTTGAACCTAAGCTGTGTGTTTATTTCTAAGAACTTTTGGATCAGTGGTCACAGTGAGAGTGTATGAACACATCATCAGCTTCGTCATTCTCCCAACCACCTGCTTCGAGTGCAGGGCTTTGTGCTATGCACTTAATGCCATCTCTGGTTTGCGTGGTAAGAAGGTGGCTTGTTGCTGCCCTGTAGTAGGTGAGCAGTTGGAAGCTGGAACAGGGACTGCACTTTGCCCAACGCCACGCAGGGTGGGAGTTGTGGCCCAGGACTGAGTTCAGTGTGCTCTGCTCTTTCCACAAGACCCCCCTCGCCCCCCGTGTGCCTGTGTCCAAGCTAAACATCAGAAGGATGCAGAGCAGGGTGCGTTCCCCTGGCCCGTGGAGTCCCTGTGGGGAACATGGCCCCAGGGCACAGTGTGGAGGGAGCCTGCAGCAGCCCAGAGTCTCCTCCAGGAGAGTCAGGAGTCGGACCTTACAGGATGGGGCCTGGAACTGGTGGGGGCGGAATAAAGGGCTTCCCAGGCCAGGAGAGCAGGACCACATCCCACAGAGAGTGCGTGAGGAGGCGTGGGGCGGGAACTGGAGGTGGAGGGGCCCACTCGGCACATCCGGGGAACAGGCTGCTGACCACGCGCTCGCGTACCCAGAAGGCAAGTCCGCGCCCACCTGTGCACGCCCACACGCGCCGGCCTCACACAAGCCATCCTGGGGCCGGGCCTCGGTTGTTCCCCGAGAGGTGCTGCTCACTCATTTCTCTGGCCTCTGCTCTTCTGAATAATTCAGTCTACAGAGGGAATGGAGGCTTTGAGTTATTAACTGGTATGATGTCATTTCTTGCTTTAAAGAAAAAGTAATCAGGGCTCACAGCAGGTTCTTTTTCCTTTGAATTTGCCAGAAATGTCCTTGACAGAATTAAAACATGGTGGAGTTCATCGGTTTGGACAGGGTAGCGAAAGCACCTCTGAAGTGGTGTCGTAGACCAGTTGGTGACGCAGCAGCTTCTAAAACGCTGAGTCATCAGGCGTGTGATGCCAGGGTTTGGGGGATGGAGGGGGCGCGTCGGAGGGCAGCCGAGGTTAGCGTCAGAAAGTTAATCCTCGTTGCAACTTAGCGGCTGGCTCTGGCCCCACAGTCTTCCAGAGCTTGTATAATTCATGAAGTTTTGACAGAGCAGCATTAGAAGGATGTCTTTGATTTCATCCATAAAGGAGGCAGGCGTTTGCAGGCAGCACGACTTTTGTGATGTGAGCTTGTGAAGCGAGCCACCCCTGTGATGCGTTCTGGCGGGATGGCCCTGGCAGTCTGCGTCGAGCCGCGTGTGGTCGGCGCTGAGTGCCCGTGCTGGGGGCTTTGCATCTGTCCCCCAGGCTCTTGCTCAAATATGTGATCAAGGTCATTGTTCGTGTCTGATTTTTAACTGGTTTTCGCTGGTGTGCATTTACCCCATTTAAGAATCCCTGGGCCTCCTTCAGGGCCAGAAGTAGCAGCGCTGAGAGGGCGGGTGTGAGGGAGAGGCCCACTTTCCAAACCTACTCAGGCCGTCCACTGGAGAAACCTGGTAGCCGTCTCTCACCTGTGAGCCACGCGAGTTAGTAACTCTCAGGGAATTGAGTATTCAGACCAACCGTCAGCATTTAAAAGGACCAAGGAACTCCGTGCTGGGAAACACCTTTCAAAACTGAAGACAGATGTGATCTGGATGGTCATCACCATGGTAGTTAATTTATGTGTCAATTTGACTGGACCACCATGCCCCAGTGTTTAGTCAAATATTTTTCTGGATGTTTCTGGATGAGACTAACATTGAAATCGAGGACTTTGCGCAAAGCAAAGGATTACTCTCCACGTGTGCGTGGGCCTCGCCCAATCAGTTGAAGGCCTTGCTGGATGGACCTGCTCTGAGCAAGAATTCGGCCAGGCCTTGGACTGAATCTGCAACTCCTGCCCGGGTCTCCCGCCTGCCAGCCCAGCCCGTCAGCTCTGTTCTCACGAAGCCCCGGCAATGGCACGAGCCGATTCCTTAGGATAACCCCGCCGTGTATTTGTGTACACGTGCATATGTGTACGTATCCTCTTGTTCTGTTTCTCTGGGCAACCCCGATACATCAACCAAGGAGTAAATATCCATTAGGAATTTTTTAAATTTCCATATATTGTTTTGTGTTTTTCTCTGAAATATATGACTTTAACAGGCTTATTTCAGTCAGGGAGTATTGCCACGTTACCAGAACAGCCAGAACTCCAGGCCCAGGGCAGACCTCGTGGTCATCACCCTCCCCCCATCAGCCCTACCAAGGCTGCAGAGTGAGACTCCCCTGTGACTCATGGATTTGATTGGCTGTGACCTTGTCACTTAACCAATC
This sequence comes from Avahi laniger, assembly GCA_963575035.1. Classification (NCBI taxonomy): domain Eukaryota; kingdom Metazoa; phylum Chordata; class Mammalia; order Primates; family Indriidae; genus Avahi; species Avahi laniger. Next base: position 105,219 of record CAUYSK010097468.1, on the reverse strand, counting down.
GGAATGTTCTCAGGCATGGGCAGACACATGCCAGTAAGTACCTGGCAAAGGATACTGTGGATGGCACAGAGCTAATAGAGCAGTCGCTTTGCAGCCAGCTGGAGGGGCCGCGGACTCTGTGCTTTAGGATCTGGCTGCGTCGGGAAATGTGATTTACAGTTCTCCTTACGAGCCCGTGCCCCAAACACGAGGCTGCTGGTGTGAATTTTAAAATGGCCGTGCTCTGCATTGCTGGTAGGCAGGCGTACAGCGTGATGGCCCGTGATGAATATTTCAAAGGAAATCATAGCAAAGATTTTGCTTGCACAGCTGAAGTTGGTGCACTTGAATCAGTAAAGAATGGGAAACGATCCCTTTCATTTCAATGGCTTCAAAAATACATCTATATAAATACGTATCCGTGGGAAAATCTGATGCTAGAAGCTCATTCGTTTTTATTTCAGTGCCAAAAATTATCAGGAACGTTTAGTGATGCAATTAAAGGTGAAAAATTATTCCTTTTATCACAATTTCTCTATTATAAAAAATAGAAGGAAAATTGTTTTTTTTTTTTGCTTTACTTCCTACATTTCAAAAAGTGTGTATAAGTAATTTGCATTTAGTTAATCTGTAGTCACTTTGAACTTTCATTTTGTCATTTTATAAGCAAAACTAAATCCACTGTAGCACATGAACGCAGTTTTAAGAAAACTCATAATGTCACGAGGCCTTAGGGTTTATCCTGTGCCGTCTACCCAGGACTGAGGGGAGGAGTGGTTCCTCTCAAAGATCAAGGCCCAGGGCCGAGAGAAAACCAGTGACAATTCCCAAGAGAGCAGACATGCAAACAGCCCCCATGGGCAAGGTGAGGAAGAGCCATCCAAGGAAGGTTACTGGGTGGCGGACAATTCCCAAGAGAGCAGACATGCAAACAGCCCCCATGGGCAAGGTGAGGAAGAGCCATCCAAGGAAGGTTACAGGGTGGCGGACAATTCCCAAGAGAGCAGACATGCAAACAGCCCCCATGGGCAAGGTGAGGAAGAGCCATCCAAGGAAGGTTACAGGGTGGCCGAGAGAACAGACAGGAGCTGCCTCGGGCCTGTGCTCATTTCCCAGGGGGGAGACTGATCAGGGTGGCCTGCAGTCTGAGTGACAGCGGGTCAGGGAGGGCAGGCCACGCTGGCTCACTCTGACCTGGTCCTGGGAACTCTCCCTGGGGGCTGCAGCCGCGTGGATCAGCGGTTCCTCCACATGGATACGTGTGCTGGGGACTGGAAAAGACCATTTCAAATTGGTCCTTGGTCTTTTTGGTTTTTTTTAATTATGAAAAATGTTAAAGGTACACGGAAGCGTATAATAATCTAATGAACGCTTTTGTACTTACTACCTAGCTTTGTCAAATCTATATATTTTTTTCATTTTGCTTCAGATCTTTTATTTCTTATTTAGAAATTAAATTTCACATATACTATTGAAGCCTCTTCCCTTCCTCTCCAGAGCTAAATAACTTGAATTTGGTTTTTTTCATTTCTAAACATGCTTTAGTATGTTTGCCACATGTGTATGTATCCACAAATGAATGCAGTATCAAAATGATACTACATATAAAACTTTTTATAAATGGCATACTTAAGTAACCTTTTACAGCACACTTTATTTAACTCAGCTTTTATTTTTAATATTTATTGATGTTGATGGATGTAGCTATATTTAATTTATTTTAACATTTTATAGTTTTACATTGTATGAATATGCCATAATTTATCCCTTCTTCTGTTGAAAGACATTCAAGTTGTTTGTATTTTACAATTATACAATGCTCAGTTTAACCTTGGACATCTCTCCTCATGCCCCTGTATGGGAAATGCTCTGTTCAAGAATGAATTTTCTGCTTATATGCTATTGGTAGGAATGTAAGTTGGTACAACCATTATGGAAATCAGTTTGTAGGTTCCTCAAAAAATTAAAAATAGAACTATCATATGATCCGGCAATCCCATTTCTGGGTATGTATCTAAAGGAAAAGAAATCAGTATCTTGAAGCAATATCTGTACTCCTGTATTCACTGCAGCAATAATTATTCATGACAGCCAAGATAGGGGAAGAGCCTACGTGTCCATCAACAGATGAATGGATAAAATGTGGTGCATGTTTATTAACTAAGTACATTATATGCATTATATATACCATATATTATATATAAATATATATACACACATTATATATATGTTATTCAGCCTTGAACAAAATGGAAATCCTGCCATTTGCAACAGCGTGGACACATGCTAAGTGAAACGAACCAGGCGCACAGTGGCAGGCGCTGTCTGATCTCACTGACACGTGGAATCTAGAATAGTAGAACTCACAGACGCACGGAGTAGAATGGATTGCCAGGGCCCGAGGGGCTGAGAGTGGAGAGAGATTGGTCAAAAGGTACAAAGTTTCAGTTATAAAGGATGGATAACTTCTGGAGATCTAACGTTCGGCATAGTACTGTAGTTAACAATACCGTATACTTGACATTCGCTAAGGGGGTAGAAATTTGTGTACTCATCACAAAAAAATGGCCACTGGGAGATGATAGATATTTTAATTAGCTTGATTGTGGTGATCATTTCACAATGTATATGTTTATCAAAACATCAAATTATACACCTTAAATATAGACAATTTCTATTTATCAATTATACCCTAATAAAGTTGCAGAAACCCACTAAAACTTAAAATTTGTTATTAGAATTGTATGAACAGTCTTTTAAAATGAAATTTTATAAACATATTTACATTGTGAATTTTTCTCTTGGCTATTCCAGTCTACTTGATGGTAAAATTTCATGACTATGAAAATTCCCAGTGTAGTCAAACGTAAAAATAAGTCAATAAAATAAGACTCTAAAAATTCTTTAAAAATTTTTTTCAGGGCCACAGAATATAAACATCTAAATACTACCCAGTTGCTCCCCAAAGTGGCTGCATTGGACCCTCCAGCAGCACGCGGTTTCTTTTAACCCATATTCTCTCCCAAACTTTGTATTCTTCATGTCATTAGTTTTTGCCATCTGAGAAATATGAGCTGACATCTTACTTTCACTCACCTTGCCCAGCACACCCTGAGGCTGAGCATTGTTTCCTGTTTGTATGGATCACTCGAATCGGGTCATATCCTTGGCCCGTTTTCTTATTAGGTAGTTTGTCTTTTTCTTACTGATGCCGAGGAGGACTTTAAAATATATTATTAATATATTCTGGAGCCTAATCATTTGTCAGTCATGTATTCATTGCAAGTATCTTTTTCTGGTTTGTGATTAAGACGCCTTAATTGTAGTGTCTTTTGTTACATGGAAGTTTTACATTTTTGTGTCATCATCTTCATCAGTTTTTAGAAGGTATGTTTTGTGCTCTAAGGCTTTGCTGTTGTGAATTGCTTTCTAACCCCCCTTGGGTTTGGCTTTGTGGATGGTGCGGGGTAGGGATCTAGCGTTACTCTTTCCATGTGAACAGCCAGTAGTTTCTCTGCCCGTTTGTCGAACAGTCCACCCTCTGCCGATCGGCACCGCCCCACCTGCCGGAGATGAAGCCCCCGCTAGCGTGGCCGTGTCTGAGTCCTTCCACTGGCCGGTCTGTCCTGGGCCCGGACCACGCGGTCTGTGTTAGTCCCACAGGATGGCTTGGAGCTGGCAGTCTTCACCTCGTCTGTCTGTCCTGGGCATGTCATGCTGTTCTTGGCCCCTTGCTTGTTCAGTATCAGCTTTGGAACAGGCTTCGTAGTCCACAAAACTCCTGGGTAAAGGATAGAGAGTTTTCATTTGAAACACTTTGAATTTATAAATTAAAATGACATCTTTTCAATTTTGAATCTTTTTGTGTATTAACCTGGTATATTTCCCTGTTTAATTATGTTTTCTTTTATGTCTTTCCGAGAACTTTACGTCATTTCCACAGATGTCTTGCAGATATTTGGTGTGATGTGTTCTTGAGTTCCTCTATCTCCCCCGCAGCAAAAATCCTGCAGGGGTGGGCTCCCCGTGCCCACAGGTTGCCCACCTGCCTTTGGCTTTGACTGGTCAGAAAGCCCTTTCATCTCCTCTGCCTGGGAGTGTGAGGGTACTGAGTGCTGGGGGTCCCCGAGAAGTGACGTGGCCTCCATTACCTCGCAGCTTTCCTTTGGAACAGCTTTTGCAGTGTGCTGGCTGATTTACTAGATGTGGTTTACTAGAGGTAGTAAAAAAAAAATCAGGACTGGGAGCTTTCAGCTGTCTGATCCAATTGGAATGGGATCAGGGCTTTTTTTATGGTCCTTTCCAGATGCATCTGGGCTCTTACATGAATTGCCTTTCCCTTACTAGAGAGATTTATGGTTTTTAACAGTAGTGTTGGCTGGAGGACCAATGTTTCTCCTCGACCTATGGAATCCCCTGTCCCCAGAGTCCTGCCCTTTCCCCAGGGCGAGTGTTTAGGAGCAGACTCTTCTAAAAGACTTGTGTTTTGGAGGGGTGACAGGGTAGCATGCAGCATGTCCAGACACAGCCCTGATCTCACCTGTGGCTGTTCTGTCACTCTGACCCTGCTGCCACAGTCACCGTGTGCACTGTAGGACCACGTCACAGGAACTGGACATCTTCCCCGTGCGCTGCACGGCACGCTCCTCCCACCATGTGCATTGTGCCTCTCTGAGGATAGGTCAGATGATGCACATCGTGGACGGCCTGGGTCCTGGAGACCTGTGCCCCATCACCTTACTGACAGTCCTGCCCTCATCGGACCCCAGGGAGTTGTGTGGCTTTGGGTGACAGGCTGTTCTTGGCAGACAACTGCCTTGAGCTCCATCTGGGCCCTCCTGGGAGGACAGGGGCCAGGTGGCTCTGGAAAGTGCACGGAGGGTCAGGTGCTGGCCCTTGACGTGTGGAGCCTACACCCCGTTGAACAGATCCTATGACTGGAGGGTTTCCTGAAGATGAATTTCCCGTCCCGGCCTGGACATTTACACGGGTTCTGAACAGTGAGGGCCGTGAGCGCTGCAGAACTGGGCTGGGTGGCTGGGACGCAGGCTGGGAGGAGATGGGGCTGGAGTGGGTAGACGCTGGCAGGATGGGGTTGCAGTTGAAGGGCTGTGTTCAGACGGTGAACAGCAGAAGGGCAGAAACCCAGCGGGGTGGCCTCTAAGGCCAGCGACAAAGGCTCAGACAGCAAGGGGTGAGGCCTCAGGGAGCAGAAGTCAGAGGGTGCGGCACGCCCTGCCTTCCCATTCTGCGTCCAATGCCTTGTTTAAGCAGAGCTCCCCTCTGCCAATGGCGGGCCACAGAGCGATCGCTTAGTCTCTGGTTGGGCGAGAGCCTTAGCTAAATTAGCTTCGGGCTTCCGTAAGACAACATATGAGCCTGCCAGGATCTGCTTTAAGGAACCGTGTTTGTCTTCCTCTCCAAAGCACAGAACACGTGCCCGATTTGCATGGCACTCATGGCAGTACTTGGGCAACGTGACTCAGTCTGGCCCCAGCAGACTTATTGTCAACTAGTCAGTCAAAGCCGCTGTTTTCTTAATTAGTGATTAAGAGAGGGTAATATTGAAATGATCTGAAATAGAATTTGCCAAAATGTTCTCTTTTGTTGTATTAATCAGAACCATGTTCATCATTCATCACAATCGTAAAGAAAATATTCCTGACTCATTTGTTAAGTGACGTGAGTGTTTCCTCTGCAGACTGGCAGTGCAAGGAAGCCTGGAGGTGCCCCCCACTGCAGAGAGGAATGGGGCGCAGGCCTGGGGATTTTGCCATTTGGACTGGTGGCCACTGGGCCTCTAGAGCCTGTCATTGCCCTTGTCCTGGCAGGGACATCCTTCCACCTTCTCAGTCTCTCCAAACCCTGCTGGTCCCAGACACGTGGAGTCTTTCCAAAGCAGTGCCCACTGCCTCAGCCTTGGCCTGTGGGATGAGGTGGTCAGGGCCCCTGGAGGGAAGGAGGGGCTTGGCCAAGGTCCTCCAGGCCAGACATGCTGGGTTTCTGAAGCCACGGGTTCCAGGGTTCGATTGTGTTTTGGGGTTTTTCTTGAGTGCTGGTTGTGCCCCCGGGACTGTAGCTGTGGGTGCAGATGGCACACGGAGGAATGGGCCCAGCATTGGGGGCCAGTGGCAGGGGTCACTTGGGGCAGAGTGGGAGGATGAGTTAGGTGGGATTGGGCAGAGGACTCAGCTGGGTGGGGCGGGAATTGTTGCAGGACTCACTCACTCGCTGCCACTTGTTCCGCTGCACCACGACCACTGCAGGAGGAGGCCGGCTGTCCTTTATCTAGTGATGGCCAGAAATTGCACGGTAATCCTCATTTGGCAAGGTAGCTGAGCACCTCAAACCCCCAATCTGGAAAATTCTACACACACGATGGTGTTTTCCTGATCTGGTCTCTTTGGATTTCTGCTGGGAAAAGAAGGGGAGAGCTTACAGTTTTGCAGGTGACTGGCTGCGGGGCGGCCAGGGTGGCGGTGGGGCTGGCCTGTGCCACGTGGCTGCAGCCGCTGCTCACGCCAGCCTCCCTGTTTACATACAGTGCGCTGGGCAATGATATTTATTGTCTGGGTTAAGCTTCATTAAAGCAGAGGCCCATTTTCCATTTATGATGTGAATTTTTATTTATCATACTACTATTTTAATATAATTTACCAAGTCATGGAAGACAAATAATCCACTTAAGTGAAGCTGTAAAACGATCTTTTTCCCTCATGCCGTGTTTCTGTGAGAGCGTGGCCCATCTTATATTCTGCTCGTCAGTTGGAGACATCTTGTGGGGACACAGAATTTACAGTCTGGCCTAATGAATGCACAGCCAGAGTGGGCAGGAGGGCCGGCCTGAGCCTGACCTTTGCACTCCCTGGTTAAATAAAAGGCTGTTAAGCAAATTAAGAGTGTAAACAGGATTCCTTAGAGAACCCATCATTCTGGAACGTCCCTAAGTACTCCTGGAGATCTTTCCCCTCTCAGTATTTGCAATGCTAATTACCTATGATGCATTCCTTAGGGCTGATTCCCTCCAGGCTTTAAAGATCTGAAGTTTCTCTTTGTTTGTTGTTCAAGTCACCTTCAGTATTTAAAAGGAAAAGGCATGTTTCTTAAGATGTAGTCTCAGTGTCAAGCTTCCACTAATTCAGCCTGTCCGTTTCCCGGGCTCCCGGCAGGTAGCCAGAGCGAGTGGATTTGGCTGTGTGTAATTGCATTCAGCCTCTAATCCTACTGTTGAGCAGGGGGCTGGGATCACAAAGGAGAGGGGGTGCCACAGGCTCCCAGGCCAGTGGGAGAGAGGACATGTGACCACTGATGGTGACAGTGAGGCAAATGCTGCAGCAGAGACACAGAGAGGCTCCTCAGAGGAAGGGGCGGGGATAGCCCACTGCCTGGGAGAAAGGGAAGACCCTGAAGAAGGAACGAGCTCACCTGGCAGCACAGAGTGGGAGTGTTCCCTGCTGGAGCAGCCACACTGCGGAGGCAGAGCGGAGGCTGGAACTGGCCCGGCCTGTCAGGGGATGTGCGAGGGTCCGAATGTCAGGTGGGAGATGGGTGAGGATCAGATGTCAGGGCATTTTAAAATAAAATGGTGACATGATGAGAGCTGGCTGAATTAGAAAGGGCATCCCTGCCAGATGTGGTGGCTCACGCCTGTAATCCTAGTATTTTGGGAGGCCAAGGCAGGAGCATCACTTGAGCCCAGGAGTTTGAGACCAGCCTGGGCAACATAGTGAGACCCCATCTTTACAAAAAATTAAAAAATCAGTCTTGCCTCTAGTCCCAGCTACTTGGGAGGCTGAGGCAGGAGGATTGCTTGAGCCCAGGAGTTCCAGGTTACAGTGAGCAGATGGGCAAGAGAGTGAGACCTGAGACATTGTCTCAGGAAAAAAAAAAGGAGGAAGGAAGGAAGGACATCCTAGTTACAGAGTGAAGAGGGCCGGCATGGGGAGAGTATAGGCTGGGGCAGCCCTGGGGACACTGCTGTGAAGGCCTGAGCAGCATTTCACTAAGTTCGAATATTCAGCTTATTTTAGTTCCAACACAGACAAACGTTTAACATTTTAATGGTGACGTATATTTTAATGGATGTTAGAAGAACTGTCTAGCTCAGGAAACCTGCACTACAAAGCCACAGTAGTGATTTACTTGAGATTTTTTTAAAAATGAGTTGATTTAAAGAAAAACGAGATGGCCGTTTCTGGTGGCGTGGTGGACCTGCTGTCCAGATCGCCCTCCCGTCACAGCGTACACCAAGGGCTGTTGCCGTGTTTTTAAAAACATAACCACAAAGGAAGAGAGACCATCAGAGACCAGGAATCTTAGAAAATGTAAATCTAGAGAGGTAAGGGGGCAGCATCACAGCTGGCATTTACCCAGCGGTATCTGCCAGTCTGCCAACTGATCTGCATGAGACGAGGTAGGAGACAAAACCTGGAGACGGTTCAGAGACCAAACAGGTGCGTGGGCCTTTCCTGGCCGTGGCCACGGAGGTTAAAGGAAAAGGCAAGGAACCCCGCCCCCCCCCCCCGAATTTCCAACCACAGTCTTACATTCACGTGGGTTTGGAGCCCCAGTTGACATTATTTATTTGGCCTCAAAAATTGCAAGCTGAAAATTTGGTTTAAAGTAGTCTGGGGATAACAGTACCCTTGGCCTCCAGCAGAAGCAAATACTTCTTTTTTTCCCCACAAAGAAATCCATTTTTGATAAAAGCCTCAAAGAATTTCAACCAATAAACATTCCGAGCAACATTAGCTCCAAGAGGGGGAAAATCACTACAGTATAAGGAAGCAAGCCACCAGGAGCAAGAATCAGCAGAGAAAACAAACTGCAGGAGATCCACAGGATTTTAGAATCATCTGAGATACGCTTCAAAATAAGCTTAATATATTTTAAATAGTAAAAAGAAAGATATTAAAGAAAGAGAGGGGAACTATTAATGTTACAATTTACAAGGCAGGTCCGAAGGAAGATCCAAAGTTCAAATTTAAATGCATTAGGTGAGTGAAACAAATTATGACACAGAGACAAAGAGATGGGAAATAGAAAAAGAAAGGTTAAAAGAAATGGAGACTGGAGCCTGTAGAAAAAAAAAAAATCCTAATTTTTTTGTGTTGTTTGGGAGGAGAATAAAGATAATGATTCATTTTAGACAAGCAAACTAATTATACATTGTTAAAATTTGTAGGGTTCTTGTTAAAAGAATGGAATCAGTTCAGTAGCTTCTGGATTTGTGGGGCTAAGACATTAGAATGAGGGGAAAGTAAGTCAATGCAGTGTAGGCAAGAAACAAAATAATAGAAAAAGTAAAACAATCGGACACTTCAAAATAAGAGGATACAAATTAACCTAAATGTATCGGGAATCACAGTTGGCAGGGACTAAACTCTTCAGTTAGAAATCGTGACTGGGTTTTTAAAAATCCAGCACTAGGCTAATTATAATAAGAAAAATATAAAAAAAATAAAGGTTGGAAAATATATACCAGGCATATTATAACCCAACAGCTAGCAGCAAACAATCAGAAATTAAAATTTTCAAGACACTGTTTTCAATATCATTAAAAAATATGAACTTATTAGAGAACATCTGTCAAAAGATGTAGCAGATCTGTACTCTGAAAACTATAAAACAATGGTGAAAATAAAGAAGACCCAGATACTTGATGAGCTATACCATGCTCGCGAGTCAGAAGCCCCACTATTGTTAAGAGGCTAATCCTCTCGAATTGATCTATAGATTTGATGCAATTCTAATTCAAAATCCCAGCAAGCTTTTTTGTAGAAATCAACAAACTGGTTCTAAAATTTATATGAAAATGCAAAAGACTTAAATTAGCCAAAACAACTTAGAAAAAGAAGAACAAAAATGGAGGGCTACATTACCTGATTTTTAATTCAGTGGAGAAGGGATAGTTTTTCAGCAAATTGCTGGAACAATCGGATATTCAGGTGCGTGAGAATGAACTTCAATCCATACTTTATGTCATATGCAAAAATTAATTCAAAATGGATCATAGACCTAAATGTAAAACTTAAAACTACAAAACTTCTAGAAGAAAGCCTTTGTGCCCTTGACTTAGGCAAAGATTTCTTAGGTACGACACCAAAAGCACAATCCATAAAAGAATAAATTAGGAGATTGAATTTCGTTAGAATTTAAAACTTATGCTCTTCAGAAGTGACTGTTAAGACAATGAAAAAAGTTATAGATTGGAAGAAAATATTTGCAAAGCATATATCTAAGATTTATATCTGCAACATATAGAAAATAATTCTCAAAACTCAGTAATAAACAACTGTGTAAAAAAATTTGAATAAACAATTAAGGAATGTAAAATAAGCACTTGGAAAGATGTCCAAAGTTATAGTCATTAGAGGAATGTAAATATGTAATTTAAACTGTGATGAGATACTGCCATGAGCCTATTAGAATGGCTAATATTAAAGAGTGATCATGTCAAATGTGAAGTACTGCTTGTGGGAATGTAAATGGTACAACCACTGTGGAAAATAGTTCAACAGGTTCTTCAGAAGTTAAACATACTCCTACCATATCATCCAGCTACTCCTAGGTATTTATCCAAACAAATGACATCATAGGTCCATACAAAGATTTGCAGACAAATGTTCATAGCAACCCTGTGTGTAATAGCCAAGAACTGGAAACAAGTCAGTGTCCATCAAGAGATGAATGAATGAACAAACCGTGGCATCTCTATGTGATGGAGTGCTACTCAGCATTTACAAAGAATGAACTGTTGGTACACGTAATGTCGTGGGTCAGTCTCAAAATAATAATCCTGAGTGAAAGAAGCTAGACCCAAAGAAGTACATACTATACAATTCCATTTATTTAAAAGTATAGGAAATGTAAACCAACGTTCTGTGACACCCGGAGATCCTGATTGTCTGGGGGTGGGAGGGGTGGGGGGGAGGATGCACGCGTGAGCCCGGGAAGGCTGTTGGGGATGGTAGATGTGTTCACTGCCTCGATTGTGATGGTGTTTTCGCAGGTGTATGCGTATTTCAAAACTTATCAGATTGTCAACTTTACATATGTGAAGTTTATTGTATGTCAGTTAGACCTCAATAAAGCTGTTTAAAATAAATAAATTACCCACCAAAAATGATATATACTTATAGTCATATCAGACTCCTGGTCCCCACATCAAAGTCTTTAGAGCAAAGCATTGCTCGAGATACAGAAGGTAATGTATATATAGATACTGTTCAATACACCAGGAAAATAAAACAACTTTGAATTTGTATGCTCCTAATAACAGAGCTTCCAAATATGTAGAACAAAGATTGGCAGAACCATAGGGAGAAATCATATAAATCCACTATCATAATGGGAGTTTTAACATACTGCTCAGTTAATGATAGATAATCAGCAGATGAAAAACACCAGTAAGGATTTATAGGAGATTTGAAAAACACTATTGAATAACTTTATTTAGTGGACATCTATAAAACACTTTATCCAAGAACTCTGGAATACATGCTCTTTTAACACGTACCTAATAGTAGCAGGCATTTATGTGCTATTTTCTTTGTTCCAAGCATTATTCTAAGTGCTTTACATTGTTTAATTTATTTGATCTTTATAACATTTTACAAGTGAGGAAACTAAGGCACAGAGAGGCCAGGTACCTTGTCCCAGATCACACAGGAAGTGGCAGAGCCAGAACTTAAACACAGGCACTCTGGCTCCAGGGTGTGGTTTCTTGATCTCTAACAATACTGCCTCCTGCCTCCTGGGATGTTTGTGAAAATTGATTGTGTTCTACTCCTAAAAGTAATCTAAGCAAATCTAAGAGAATTGGCATCATGTAAATCACATTCTCTTATAATGCAATTAAGTTACAAAGCAATTACCAAGGATAGCTAAAAAGAAAAAAAAATGAACCACATATGTTTATGGATTTTTAAAAACTTACTGGTAAATAAGCTATCATTCAAACAAGGAAGAAAGTAGAAGAGTCTTAGAACTTAAAGGTAATAAAGATTCATTAAAACTCTGAGCCGTAGCTAAAGTCAGACTCAAAGAGAAAATGCTTGCTTGTATTAGCAGTGAAGAAAAGCCAAACATTAATGAGCTAATCATCTGAGTTAGAAAAAGAACTGAGTAATTAAAAATAAATAGAAGCAACTCTACTTTTGTGTGTTTGAAAATATCTACAGTAAAAAAATTAGAACAAAGTAGAAGAAAGGAAACAGTAAGGATGAGAGCAGAAATTAAGGACACAGGAAAGCTCAGCAGAGCTAAGACTGATCTCAGCATCAGAAGTCGTTGAGAAGACTAAGGAAATCACCAATCTCGAACACAATGGACACCTGAAATGAGAAAAAGGTGTATAAAATGGTATTAATAATCCCAAATAGGACATTACTGCAATTGCGGCAGAAATTCAAAGAAAAATAGAATATTAAGAACTAATTTAAAAATTTAGGTGACAAATTCCTAGAAAAGTCAAATTTTCAAAAATTTGAGACAATCTGGATTGTTTTATAACCACATAGAAATTAAATCAGGAGGAAAGGTCTTTCCCCAAACAAAACACCCAGCCCTTTCACGGGGCGCCCAGCCCCGCACAGCCCTTCTGTGTCTGAAGGGCACAGATCCCAGTCTCGTGCAGCCTCTTCCTGAGATGGGAAAGTGCAAGAGGCCACGTAACCTTTGCACGGAAACCAGACAGGGACCGGTCCAGAAACGAAAATTGGAGGCCAGTCTTAAAAATATGAGTGCAGAAATCCTCAATGAAATATGAGCAGACAGGATCTAGCCCTGATTGAAAAATATAACACATTGTGACCAAATTGAGTCTATTCCGGGAATGCAAGGTTGGTATAACATTAAAGAAACTATTATACGATACTCTTGTAATTCCCCACGTTAACAGATTAAAGGAGGGCAATTTATCATCTCAGCAGATGCAGGAAAAGCATCTGATTGCATTCTGTAACCATTCACGATAAGAACTCTAGTAAATTAGGAATAGAAGGAAACTTCTCTAACCCGCTATAGGTATCTACAAAAAAGGTCTCGAGCAGAGGTCGTCGTCCAGAGTGAAATGTTGAGAGCAGCCCTCCCTTTCAAAACCAGGAGGCGGAGGGCAAGGAGGCCCCCCACTGCCAGCAGTTTCGCTCAAGACGTGTGCCAGCTCCAGCCAGAGCGGCAAAGCAAGATAAAGCAGCTGCCGTCTGCCTGCGGTTTTCCTCCTCTTGTTCTGGCCGCACGGTCAGTCCCGCGGTCGCCTCCCAGGGCTACCTCACTGGACCTTTCCGCCCCATCTCACGCTCTCCTGGGCCTGCCCCCAGCTCCCAGCTCCCTGGTCATTGCTTTAGGCTGTTCAGTCCTCAGCATTGGTTTCTGGCCCAGACCACCGGCCAGTCTCCTGGACTTGTGTGTCTAGTGCCCACCTGACATCTCCGCCTGGATTCCCAGCGCGTGACTTACACTTGGCGTGTCCAAGGAACAAATCACAACCTTCCCACCAAAACTCTCTCCTACAAACGTTTCCACAAACCCTTCCCCGTGTTAGGAGGTGGTAGCTTCATCCTTCCACTGGTTGAGGCCGAAAATGTTGGCGTTGCCCTCGGTCCTTCGCTTTCTCTCCTGCCCCAGATCTCCTGTGCATTTTGTCTGCTCGACCTTCGGGGTATATCTACAGTTTGCCCTCAGCCCGCAAGCGCCACCGCTGTTACTCAGCCTGAGTCGCCGGCACGCCTTGATGTCGAGGTTGCCCAGACCCTGCCCCGCCCCGAGTGCTGCCTCTGCCCACCCGGCCCTGCGCCAAGTCTGCTCTCAGCGCGACAGCCGAGGCCCTTTTGAAGCCCACATCTTTCTGCAGGTCAGAGCTCCTGAGGCCAAGAGAAGCAGGCAGCGGCCGGAGGCCCTAGGCACCCGCAGCCCGCCCTGCCGTCGCCACCGCCTCAGCTTCTGCGTGGCTCGCCTCACCCTCTTGCAGCTGTGCCGTCTCCTCACCGTTTCTGGAACATGCCCAGAGTCTCCGACCGCAGGGCCTTTGTGTTTCCTGCTGCTTCTGCCCAGAACGTTTCTCCCCCGCATGTCTAAATGGCTTTCCCTCTTTGGGTCTTTGCTTAAATGTCACCTTAGGTGACTGACCGTCATGTTGACACTGTAGGCCACCCCCAGACACACAAACACTGCTGCCGTTTGCCATCCCCCTTCCTGCCTTATTATGTTTCCATGGCCTGTCACCGTCTTGTGCGTCGTCTTTTTATTTATTAACTTAATAAAGTTAAGAGTAGTCGTGTGGGTATCATGTGGACAGGGCAGAATTACAAAGCTAGTACCCTGGCGGTGTGCGTGTGAACTGATGAGATGGCCCCAGGGGACGAGAGGTGCTCCTGCTGGGAGGTGTGAGCCCAGAGGGGGGCGACGGTGGTCCTGGCTTCAAGGGCCAGTAAGGAGTGAGCAGTGAGGGGAGGCTCGGGGTGGCGATTCGAGGGGGAGTGAGCCGCCTCCGTCCCTCTGTGCCCCCCGACTTCCTACCGGCTTCGTTTCCCTGGTGATTCCCTGGGAGGATCGAGGACTTCGGTGTAGACCTAGACCCAGCACCTGCTCTGCCGCTTACCTGGGTTCAACCAGATGAGTTATCCAACTTCTCGGGCCGTTTTCCCATCTGGGAAATGGGAGAGTACCTCCCTCGTATGGTTACGTCGAGGAGTAGATTCTGTGCCTGGCACAGAATTAGTGTTTGTTGAATTTGTCTTTTGTTATTTTTGGTCATTATCTGTGCAAGAGGAGAAAACGAGCAACTGCGTTTGAGGCTGCCGAGAGCGTGGTCTGCTCTTCACGTCCTGTGTATCCGGCTGCGGGCGCCTGAAGAGAAATGGTGTCTGTTTTAGTAGGACGAGAATTTTGAAATTAAAGTATTAAGTAAAAGTGAGCAAGTCAGCAGGGCTTTGCTTTGCTCTGAGCCTGACCAGATGACCCTGACTGTCACAGATAACTTCGCAGCTGTGCTAATGACTCCGCACGTTAACATTTCTCTCTCGCCATTTTTCTCTTCCAGTCTGAACCCGAGGGCTTTTCTCATTTCCACTTGTACGTCTGTGCTGCTTTTCTCACGAGATGGAGGAAAGAAATACTAGAAGAAAGAGATTTTCAAGTAAGTAAATGCCGTTTCAAAAGAACCCGAGTTAGGTTTTCTACCAGGAGGGAGGTTTATTAAATTTTAGTTGGCGGGATTATTTGTGAAAGAGCTTTGGGAAGCGCTGACTGCGTCCCGCCAGGGCCCTGCTATGTGGACTCACCCAGCTGCAGAAGCAGACCTGCCGTGGTCACATGGTCGCGCTGGGTCACGTGGTCGCCGTGCGAGCACTGCCGACCTAGATGAGGCAGCATGACCAGCTCCGCACAGAAACGTCCTGGAGCCAGCGTGTCCTCAGCAGTGTGATCCCTGGAGGGGGCGGCATGTGACCTCCGGTCCCCAGCAGCCTCTTCACAGTACCTGGAATGTGACAAATTAGGGACACGGCTGGGAGAGAAATCACTCAGCCTAGACCCAACCAGCCAGGCTACTTGGTTGCTGTGTGATTTGGGGCACATTGCTTAGCCTCTCTGAGCCAGCATACTCAGCTGCAAAGCGGGAGAACACATCCTGCCAGGCCCTGTGCTCAACCAAGGGGACTCCGTGTGCACCGAGTCCCCAGCCGCTGTCTCAGGCCCATTGTTCCTGTGTGGCGGCCTAAGCACCGTGTGGCACAGGGCGCTGCCCACTGTCCCCGAGGTGCTGGCTGGGAAGGCCTCCTGCCTGGCACCCACCCGGCAGAGGGCTCTGCTGCAGCAAGGAGGACGTGGCCGTGGGGCCAGGTCTGGCTCTGCACAACCAGAGTCGGTCGCTTTCTGCTGCTTCGCGCCCTCGAGTCCCTCATCTCTCTGGGGAAGGGACAGGCAGGAGGTCCCCGTCCCTAGTGCGGTGGCTCCGAGCAGCTCCTGGCTCCTCAGTCCTGCGCTTGTCTGAGGGCTCCCAGGATGCCCGCTCCCCTCTGAGGGCTGTGGGGTCTGCGGCCTGCGGCTGCATCTCCGTCCGGGAGAGGCTGGACGGGCGCAGGCTGTGCCGGGGCCAGGAGTTGCCAACAGGGCCTGGCCTGGCAGACGGCCCCCATCTTACCCACCAGCCCTGGGCGGTCACGGGTGGATGGGGGAATTCGACCGGTGGTTTTACTTTAGCTCCTGACTTTTTGTCAGCGTGGGGCTCGGTTTTCCCCGCGGGGAGCATCAGTGCAGGGCTGGGGTCGCAGTCAGCCGGCGCCGCCGCCTCGCGTTTCCCCGCCTGCTACGTGCAGTCTGTAAATGGGGAGGACGCCCCTGGCCTGGCCGCCCTACAGGGCTCCTGCGAAGCTGCTGGCCCTGGGGGCCCTTCTGACCCACCAGGCCACATCGCCACTTCCCCTTGGGACCGTGGTGGTGCCGAGAGAGGCCGTGACTTGCAGCATCGCTGTGTGAGGCAGATGAAACGCAGGGACCTCCGTCTCCCCACCGTGCCTGCTTCCGCCTTCCACGGCGTCTCTCTGCCCACTGGGAGGTGCGGGAGGGTGGTACTGGCCAGGCGGGCATTGGCTGTCCCCCGGCCTGGCCGCTTGTATGGAGGGCGAGGGGCCCAGTTCCCCTGGTGCACAGCAGCCGCCCTCCGTGGGACCCTGGCCAGTGGACACCTGCTCTCAGTGCAGTTGGCTGGCCAGGCATCTCAGGCGTTTCTGCCTCAGTTGTGTCTGGGACGCCCTGGATGGGGACACAGTGTCCCTGGAGGTCCCAAGCAGACAAGGCCGCCCTCCTGGGTGGGCCCTGCCCGGTGGTGGGAGGTGGGGTGGGGAGAACTTGAGCTGACGTGGGTCTCCGAAGCCACGGCGCGCTGTATGTGAGTGTGTGCTGATAACAGTGGATGTGCGGCTCCTTGTCCCCTGAAATCGCTCTGGAGCCCAACTCCGGGCAGACCCCAAACCACCATGTGCGAGGAGTGGCTCACATTCCGCTTGCAGAGAGACCGATAAAGAAACGAGGGACGTCACGCAGGGGCTTTGCCTCTGTTTGCTCTGCTGCTTCCCAAATAGGGACGGTGCCACGATGGTCCCCTTCCCACAAGGTGACTCAGGGCAAACCAGGCGCACACTGACTGTGGGGGTGTACAGGCATCACAGGCGGTGTCTCTTCTTGTGACAGTGATGTGCAGTGAGGTGTCACATGTGTCCTGGGGCTGAAGCAGGGCCGCGATCCCCTGGGGGCACAGAAGATAGGGACGGCTGCTGGATGCCAGGGTACCTGAGCTGGGTTGGGAGAGGCAGGCCGAGAGGAGGGTGGCGTTGGGTCGGCAGTAGGCTTTCTGCCACTCTGTCATGTGATGGTGACATCCAGTCCAAGGGACACAGGCAGGGGCAGACTTGGCCCAAAGCAACAGAATTCGTGGCAGCCTTGAAAGATGCAAACGCCAAGGCACCCACCATTCGTCAACCTGCCATATTTTGTCACACTCTTACGTAGCGGACACAATTTGTTTGCTGTTTGGCTGGAGACATTGCCCTACTGTAATTAGAGGGAGCATGTTGGGCAGCTGATGGAAGTGTTTTGCCAGCCTTCCCGGCGGAGCCCTGCTCACTCTACTCGAGACTGAGGGAGGACAGGAGACGGGCAGCCAAGCAGCTGGGGCGCGGGGCGTGGGGCGCAGGCTGTGGGGCGCGGGGTGTGGGGTGTGGGGCCTGGGATGTGGCATGAACTGCGGGAGCCCTGGAGCCCCCACAGCTCGCGTGGGGAGCAGGGGAGGAGGGGCTGGCAGAGGAGCCACAGGACTGAATCTTCCCTGTAAGCCCAGAATAAATGAGTGCTTTGATGCCACGGGCTGGGTGGAGAGCAGGCCAGAGCACCGGGATGCATGCACGGCACTGAGCTAGATGGGAAAGCAGATGAGAGAAAACAGAAATTAAATAGAGAACCCGAGGAGTCCTGGCGAGCCTGGGGGAATCGAGTTTGCAATTGCGACATTTTAGGAAAATGCTCCTGCATCCATTGAAGGCAGCCCGAGTGGCGAGACCAGAACGGGAGTCCCTAGCAATAGAACATTTGTGGCAAACAGCTTTGAAAGCCCTCGTTCTTCGCAGCATTGTAATTTGTCCCTTGGGAAATAATGTGTTGCTTTAAGTCATTTCCATAGAAACAGAATCCTTTTCAGAGGACAAATTATTCCCAAAAGAAAGGCAGAGCCTCTCCTGGTGTTAAACGATGGAGCCAGGCTGTGCGGGGCTGGGGGCGGTGGGTTGTGTTTCCCCGTGTTTGATTCTGGAAAGCTTGGGCAGGAAGTGGAAGTGGAGGCTCTGCCTCTTTACTGTGTCCCTCAGCTTTTGAGACTTGTCCAGCAAGGTCTGGTCCCATCCGGGACCTGCTGCTCCCTGGACGTCAAGCACCTTCCGGAGTGCACACTGCCTCCCGTCCTGAGTGCTGGGCCAGAGTTCGGACTTTTCCTGGAGAATTTGCCGTCTCCCCTGTCAGAGCTTGCTGGTGCTCAGAAGGGCCGTCGCCTCTCTCGGCAGTTCTCCCTCTAATCCTGCACGCTGTCTGGACCCAGGCTCTGTGGCCCTCCCTGGCACTGCCCAGCGCCTGCAGGCTCTGCAGGAGGATGCCCAGCAGGGCCTCTCACAGCGCAGCTCCCACCTCTGCCGGCCCCTGGAGCTTGGGCCTCAGCCCCGGCAGCTTGGACTCTGCCTCCCGTCTGCCTTTTCCCAACCAGACTTTGGTGGCGTCTTGGGGGTGGAAGGAGCTCCCCTTTGTGGAAGTTGTCGTGTCCCGTGGGGCCCACGTGGTACCCTCCACCTTCGTCCTTGCCCTTTGTGGGTTAGTTTACCACAAGGGGATGCCCGGGCCCAAAGAGGGCGAGACAAATGGAGCCCCTGCCTTCCCTGGTACCTGCCCCCTCCAGCCGATTCAGGCCTGCAGACCCTCCTCCGGCACACATGGCCCAATAAGCCCTAGAAGCACTGGCTCCCGTGTGTCAGGACCCACTTAGAAACTTTCCACGGCTCCCGTTGCTGAGGCACGAATCCTGGACGAGAACTGCAGCCACGTCTTGCGTGGAGCGTGCGTGTGCCCGTTCTGACTGACGGGAGCTGTAGTGTGAGCTGCACCAGATGTTGCTAGATGTTGGCATTACCGGAGTCTTTGCTGATTTCTGAGTGCAGCATTGTAAAATTTGAAAATAAGCTGTCCTAGAGAATCCGCATCATATCCATTTTACCCCAAAGTCTGCACTTCCCAGTTTGGCTTCGCAGGTGCTGGGGGTCCAACTGCCGCCATCCTCCAGCCTCCTCCCCTCTGCTCCCCATCCTGGCCAGCCTTCCTCCTGGGCCTGGCTGAGAGGGTGCTGCCCAGGCAGACCATTCCTGCCGTGCCAGCCCCAGGTTCTGCCCACCTGGGAGCCGTGTGGGGCAGAAACACCCCGTGAGGCTGGAAAATCCTCACAGTAAGGAGCTGGGGCTGTCGTTTTGAACGTCAAAGAGAGCAAACCCCCTAGACACAAAGGGAGATGGCACTGGTGGTGTGTGTTTGTCAAAGTAGAGAAAGCAGTGAACGTACGGTGAACGGAGTGCGGCATCGCCACCGAAATCACACACCTCCTCCGAGGGGCCTCAGCAACTGAGAGGCCTGTCAGTGTGCCCGATAAATCGGTGCCTGCCGCCTCTTGCCGATGCCTGACTGCCTTGTTAGGAGGAACGCGGGGGCTGCCCGTCCCGGGAGGCCTGTGAGGGCAGTGGGGACAGGGTGGAGGCCAGGGCCCTCGTTCTGGATGCACGTTCCATGCAGCGTCCGTGGCCTGCCTGGGCCCAGGCCCTGCGTCCCGGCAGGGGCCCCTCGCTGCTCATGGTGCGCGTGAGAAGGACCTGGCAGACACTGGCCTGCTGTGCTTGGCTCGGGAGCCTGCGCCAGCCTCCCCCAGACCCAGGCTGAGCTCCGTGGCGTCTGTAACTCAGCTGGGAAGCCAGATAACAGGCGTGTGCGATGCCCACTGTCAGGTTTCAGTCTGGTTCAGTGACCCTGGTCCTCACGGCCTCCGTAGCAGACACCCTCGGAGGCCTCGCCCAGGCTGGGCCGGCGGGGCAGGGCAGGGGAGCGGGGGGCCACTCCTCAAGGGTCAGCACGGCGGGCGGGAGCTGCTGGGGGAGAGAGGACCAAAGGGAAGGCCCGAACCACCTGTTATGCAACTCAAATGGTTTGGTGAAGTTGGCGCCGAGAGTGAATTGGCACCTGGCGTATGAGGAACCGTAACAACACAAATGGAGGGACGGGCAGCGCGGGAGGGCGACACAAACGTGAAGAAAACGGCCTTCCCACCGTGCTTCCAGGAGGAAGCGTCGAACAGAGCAAGGAGAATCATCTCACGCCAGGGCTGGCGTGCACAGCGAGGGCGCAGCCACGCCACGGTGGGCCGCAGGCAGGAGCGCCGGGAGCCAGGACCGGCCCCGTGTCGCGAAGGGCGGCCTCGCGGACCCGCCTGCCTCGTGAAGGTTGTGAGTTGTGCACTTTTCTACGTGTATGTTAAACTGGAAGGTAAAACTGTGTAAAACATACGAAGAAATTGAACGAAGCCACCGTAGGAGGAAAGTTTAGGCATGTTTGTATAAAAATAAGGTAGATTGTGAATCTGAAATGGCAAAAAAAAAAAAAAAAGAAGTGGTTTAAGAGTTCTACGTGGAATTTAATTGTACCAACAGAGAATGCATCTTCCTTCTAAATGTTTATGAAACATTTGCAAAAATTAATCATCTAACCTAGGCCATAAAAGTTTTCAAAATCAGAAAAACAGCAATGATACAGGCTGTATTCTCTGAGCATAATCCTTTAAAACTGGATAATAATAAAATTAAATAATCAAGCACTTGGATATTAAAAAACGCTCTTCAAATTAATATGAGTCAAGATAGAAATCATCTCGTAATTACAGAATTCTATTAAAAAACGTAAGGGATATGGCTGGTGCTGGGCTTACACATTAAAAGCCTAAACGCGTCTCTTATTTACAAACATTTGAAAAAATAAACTAAGCCTTTAACTCAAGAAGCTAGAAGTAGAAAGATAAAGTCACTTGTGATAAAGACAAAGAAGGAATTGATGAGTAAAACTAAGCGAATGGATTAGAACACACGGTTGATAAGCAGACTTGCTAAGAACCTCTCAGCGTTCGAACATGCCGAGAAATAGGCAGACCTCTAGCAAGCAGAACCGAGACAAATGGGCAAAAACAGTCCTCTGTGTTAGGAAGAGGAACTTATATGTTTTAGGAGAATATAAAATGCTAAAATTGCCTCAAGATGGGATTTAAAAAAACCAAACTGAATAGATCCATAATTTTGAGATAAATTCCAATGTTGCCAAGAGCCTTAGTTTGAAGTCTGTTATAAGGCCACAGAATGTCGTCCCAGTGAGTCTGTTCACCTTTCACAGAACCTCCTCCTGTGTGACCTGCCCGGGATAGAGACACAGGTGCCTTGGTGCTCCGTCGTAGGGCGGGACGGCCTGTCTCGGTCTGAATGGTTGATGACTTCTCTGCAGTGTCTGCTGTCTGTTTCTCCCTCCGTACATACGGAGTGATTTAGCCGTTCCTACTGCTATACGTAACAAAGCACCTTAGACTGCGTAATTTATAAACAACGGAAATTCATTTCTCACAATTCTGGAGGTCGGAGGTTCAAGATCAAGACTTTGGCACCTGGTGTCGGGTGAGAGCTGCTCTCTGCTTCCAGATGACGCCTTGTTGCTGTATCCTTACCTGGCAGAAGGCAGAAGGGCAAAGGGCCAGGGTGGGCAGGGGGCGAGGGGTCCCTTTAGCCTCTTTCATAAGGCCGCCAGTCCCGCTCACGGGGCCTTGCACTCATGACCTAATCACCTCCCAGACTCCCACCTCTTCATACTGTCGACTAAAGAAAAGTGAGCCAAACTTTTAAAAGAATTAAAGTTAATTTTATGGGGAAGTCTGACTAAGGACTGCAGCCCGGAGAAGTTCAGAGAGGGTCTCCCAGGCTGCTCCCGAGCAGGGTTTTGGTTCACAGCTTACACACAGCACGTGTAGAACCACACCCGAGTCTGGGTGCAAGAGTACGTGTGGTTGTAGGTGCGGAGGCGTCACCACTAAGCCCGTCACGCTATTGTATGTGAGGAAAGGCAAGTGCCAGCATCGGTCATCTCTTAGCTCAGCGACTCAGGCAACGGACGAGGGGCCTTGCGCTCTGTCCTGGTTTGTGTTGAGAGCATCTTCCTGGAGAGCTGTGCAGAGCTGGGGGCTTGGTGACATTGTACTGGCGAGCAGACCTGAGCAGAGATGGCTTCTTATGTTTGCTGCTCTGTCCCACAGACGTAGGAATTTGGGGGACACATTCAGACCGTAGCCTGGAGACCCGCGTGTGTGTGTATGTAAAACGCCACAGGGTCGGGTGCTCTCGGCCACCCACCAGGCCCCCTCAGCCCCGGCACAGTGCCTGACGCAGGAAGGCGTAAACGTGAGCATGTGTCGAATAAAGGAGTCGCTAACTTATTAATGTGAAAGGAAGCACATGTAAAAATCAAATTAGAATCTAATTTCACTTGCTGTATAAATACAAATATCCCTAGTAAAGCACCAGCAAATTTAATTCATCAGTATATTAAAAGCATTCCATAAAAAACTCTAGGAATTTACCCCAGGAATTTAAATCGATTTCCTGTTTATAAATCTATTTGTACTGGGGGTCCCACAACCACTCGCTCGTTCCAGGCTTCATTAGAAGGGCCCAAACTTGTCACCACGACACAGCCGAGTCAGTCGAGAAGGACACCTCGGGGAGTGTGCAGGGGTCCAGGGGCAGGTTCCCATGCTCCCCAGAGGGGGACACATGGAGCAGCGAGCGAGATCTGCCCAGGGAAGCCCTGGACACCCAGAGACCAGGGCTTTCAATGGAGACTGGCCGCAGGGTCACCCTCTCCGTCCGCTAGAATTCCAGATCCCAAAAGGAACGCTGGTGTTTGCCGTAAATCACGTTTGCACAAGCAGTCTAGACAGACTGGCATGGAGGTGAGACAGGGAACGGGACAACCTTATCACCAAACCTGTCACCGAAGGCACACGTCAGAAGCCATGGTCCCAGACGCCAGCCACGGGTCGGCCTCAGAGATCACACCTGCTGTGCTCCTTCCCGCGCACGACTCACATGCATCCTGTCAGTAAGCCACAGGCACCAGGTCACGTCATGTCTTAGGAGATTCAGTAGCTTTTCCCACTGAATCCTAAGAACAAAAAACCACAACTCTGTGCTTAGTCAAGTAGGAATAAAAGAATACTTTCTTAACATGCTAAAGAATATCTCAAGTCAGCAAGCACCAGTACCGAGGGAAAGGCAAGAGACCGTCTCATTTAAATCAGGACTATACTTCTGTTTCTGTGGTATGGTGCATAAATGTTCAGTGAAGGCTGTCTTGTCCCTCCCTATACACTGTGCGTGCACACACACATGCTAATACACACGTGCACACAGCACGGACATGACCAAAGAACCTTCTAAGGGCATGGACTCTTCAGAGGAGTAAGCCAGCCCTGGAAGACACTGCCACTTCCTGCGCTGGGGCTCAGTCCGCTGTGCAAACAGCCTGGCACAGGCAGGGAGAAGGCCCGGGGCCTGAGCAGGTGCGGGGGCAGAGCCCCTTCTAGGTCAGGCCCTTAAGGTGGACAAAACTGGGTTGTGGGGTCTGGCTTGGCTGAGGCTTAGCTCTGACGGAGCAAGAATGGAGGCAAGTCTCCTCCGAAAGTCCCAGCCTCAGCTCGCCCTCCCACGCATTTGAGGCTAGACTTTGTTACTTTTGTGACTGAAATACTCCACTTTGAAAAGTTAGTTTTAAATGGGCAGAGCCCCGGTGCCTAGCTGAAGAAAACGCCGGTTTTCCCTAAAGCGACACACTTTCAGCACAACATAGAAGTGGTACGTGTCTGTGTATCAGAAACAACATAAAATTAAAAGGCGGGTGACATAAATTCTTCGTTCACAAACAGGACAGAAACACAGCTTATATCCTTAGTATGCAAAGACCTCACACAAATAACTAATAAAGAGAAAACGTCCCCATGGAAAATAGATGAAGAGGAGAGCAGTCGGACAACCTACGTGAGGATTTGTGCAGCTGTCCAGAGAATGTGAGCACATCCTCCAACCACTAATAAAACACTGGAAAAGAAAACATGCCACCTGTCAGGGGAGCAGTGCTTTTAGAAAGGCGCCTCCTTGAAACCGACGAAGCTGGCGTGAGGCAGGCCTGTGCTTTCATCCAAGAGGGACGTGACATAGGACCTTTCTGGGGAGCTGGGAACACTTCATGTGGGGAGCCTTACCTCGATCCCGTAATTCCTCTGTTTGTAGTTATGGGAAGACAGATTGGCAGCAGCCTCAGTATCCAGTGGTGGGGGACCAGGTCCCTAAATTATGGTCCATTGCTGGTTATGGATTTGTAACCACCACAAATTATATCTCCGAGTAATATTTACTGATATGATCAAATGTTCTCGTATCTGTCTATGTGGAGGCCAAGCATGACCTGAAATTGTGTGTATCTGCGTATGTGTATATATAGAAAAATGATCCCAAATTTGCTTATATGCACAGGAAAAAGACTGAACAGAAACAAATCATGGTGTTGGCATTATTTAGTTTCAGTTAGTAGAGTTATGGATATTTTTATTGTTTGAATTTTTTTGTTTTTATTTTTCACGTTCACTTCTGTATTTGTGAACATGATCTTCTCACTAGGATTGGTTCCCACGTTAAGGACCGTTGTGGCGATCTGGCCTGGAGGGGAAACATCTCTGTGAGGTTCATGGCTCAGCCGTGCCCAGGATGCCAGGCTCTGGGTTCTCTGCCATTCCTCTGAGCTGAGGCAGGCACTCCACTGTGTCTGTCCCCAACCTAACATGCGTGCACATGCACACACAGCGCAGAGTGTGGCCCTTGAGGCACAAGGCATGCCCTGCTCATCTGGGGACCTCCATGCCCACAGGCACCGCCCTGTCATGGAGACTCAGTTGCCAGATTCCTCCTGAGTGACAGATGAAGGGGGTCGGCGGTTGTGTGAAGAGGGAGGTCAGTGGACTCTGCAGTCTCCCCCTGACGGCTCCTGGGCTGCACAGGTACTGTTGAAGCGTCTGTCCCTTCCCTTTGGCCAAACCACTGTGACGAGATTTCTTGAATGGCTCTGTCCAGCCCAGATGTACTCAAATGCTGCATTTCATTCATCGGACCGGGCTTCTTTCTGTCTGTCTTGCTGTCGTGCTCACTGGCGAACTCACACATGAGACCCAGTTATCTGTGGGCATCGGCTGCCCACTGGCTCGCAGAATGGCCCGTGGCGGCGTGCCGTGTCTCTGCCAGACTGGACGAGTTCCTGAATGTTGAGTGGCCTTCGCTGGGCTAACGGCTTTATACAGGTTTGTATTTCATCCTGTGTTCATTTGAAGCAGGAAATGTCATGAAATGCCAAGGCAAAAATCAATCGTCTCTTTCTTTATCCTTCCAAGACATTCTAAAGACAAAATTGGGTCAATTGAAAAGTGGTCTTTAAAGCAAAGTGCTGTGCCTCGTGTGCTCCTGTAGGCAGCTGCACGTGTTTAAACGTGGGGCTGGTGGCTGTGTTCGGCGTAGCGTGGGGTCTGCGTGGCCAGGTGCTGTGGTAGCTGCTTGGACTGTCAGTGAGAAGGAGCTCTCAGGTCCCAGACCCCTGCGCCCCATGTTCTGAGGCAGCAGCAGGGGACTTTGAGGAAAGGGGACACTGTCCGCAGTGGCTGGGCACGTGACAGGTCGATGGAGGGTGTGTTTTCAGCCAGGGCAGGCCGGCCTCTAGTGTGGGAACAGCGTGGGGGGGCCCACCGGTCAGCGTGGGGGGCGGGGCTGCCTTGCTGCTGGCTTCCCGCCGCTGCTGTCGCGCAGGTGGGCGCTGGCCGGCTGCCGCCTGGGCGTTTCTGCAGGGTAAATAAACCGGGATGGGATGATGACTTCCAGGCTCAGAAGGAAGGGCGTCATGCAGAGGGGGCCTTAGGCCAGCTGCAAGGAGTGGGCAGAGAGCCGCTTATGAAGAAAGGCGCCAAAGCTATCTGTGCTACAAGCAGTAGACAGGCAAACCCCAGCACCACCCAGGCTGGTTCCTAGGAAGCCCCCATATGTCTCTGCGGCCTTCCCTGCAGAAGGGGCCCCTTGTAGGAAGGAAGACGCCAGGAGCAAAGGCAGGAGGCTGACCAGAGCTGCTTGGGGCAGCCAGGCATTGCCTGGAGCAAGGAGGACCCAGAGCAGCTTCTAGGACAGGCCTGCCCAAGTCAGGCCCCCCAGCTGGCTTAGGAGATGATGTCCTGGGTAGCATTTGTATCTGTGTGCAGGCGGAAGTCCTGTGGGAAGGGGACTGCCTCACTTCTCGTGCTGAAACATGCCATGCTCCCAGCTGAAGGAGGTGCAGAGGGCCGTGGAGGACAGCTGGTCCCAGAGACAGGGCTGGGGAGGGGTCGCACAGCGAGGAAGACAGACAGCGGTTTCGAGACTAGAGAAGCGGGTGTGCCTCAGCGCAGTGAGGGCCTCGTAGGGGAAGCAGCCAATGAGCATGGGTTCAGGTGAGGTCAGCGGCTCTGAGTACCGCCGGCGAGCAGCGCTGGGCTGCAGCGCAGCTGTGGGGACAGGTGAGTGGAGGCCTGGAGGGGACAGGGAACAAGGAGCCTGTGCCTGTGGGAACTGGGCCAGGTAGGAGAGGGGACATAGGGCCTGAAAGAGCCGGAGTATGAAGGGAGGGCGGAAGGGGATGGAACATTCACACTGCAGTGAGCCACACTGGGGCTCAGGTGTGGCCAGCCACAGTGACCACACTCCTGCCCGAGGCTGGCATGGCTGCCCCTCCAGAGACCCAGATGCCGGTGACCTCTCAGCACCACAGGCGCCTGGGCTCTGGGCAGGGCCTGCCCCCAGCGTGGCTGGGCACCCACCTCGGCTCCTCACGCTTTACGGAGGACAGCTGGCCCCCGAGAACCTCCCTTCCCTAGCGCCTTCCTGAAACCTTAGCATCCCCCGGGATGGGGCCTTGTCAGAGGGGGCAGGGCCGAGAGACATCCTGGCAGCGCAGGAGCACGCAGGAAGGCCCGCCAGAGTCGGAGTTGTTCGCTTCCTCGTCCTCACCCAGAAATGCCAGCAGGTAATTTTCTTTGTAGAAGTCGGAAAATGGGCCTCCTGATTAGATTGTACCACTCATCATGGTAACAGCAGCAGAGTGTGCAGGTTTAAGTCATTTCTGAGTAAGGAGGGTGTGGGCTGCAGAGTTTAATGGCAACTTTCTTATTGGAATAAATGATTAAAGGCTGAGAAGACGGAGCGTGAGGAGGGATGAAAGGAACAAGATGGTTGGAAGAGCCTCTGAGGTGGCTTCTGTGGGCCTTTAAGAAGAGTAATGAGATCTTTTTCTCTGTGGCTCAATTAAAGCAAGAGAAATTTGGGCTATGCCAAGAGAAGAACTTCCCCACACCTCCCTGAAGTGCCTTCCAGGGCGTCCTGCTGGCCGCTGTGGAGAGGGACCAGCACTCGCGGACCAACCCCGCCCAGCCGACGCCGAGGGTCCCTAGAAGTTGGGCGTGAGTGACAGAGGCCTCGTCCTCTGCTGGTGTCAAGAGTGCCAGCCGCTGGAAGGCAGGGCCCACTCACGGTACCCGAGAGCACAAAGGAAGATGACGATTTTTTTCCAGAAAGAGGGAGCCTTTTCTGCAAGCAGAACACAGTGGTGCCAGGGTGCCCTTCCCGCCATTCCTCGGCTGTCCTGCAGAAGGGCACCCAGGACAGCCCACGCTTCCCTCTCGTGCTGAGTTAAGGTCGCGTGTGGCCAGCAGCGTGGCGGGAGTGCTTTCCCGTCCACGGTGCCGTCTCCCCGCCGGGGCCTCCCGCTCCAGCACTGCGCCAGCCCCACGGAAAGCTCAGGCCTTGGGCAAGGAGTGACTGCAGCCTTCTGTCCTGTGGAGCCCAGACAGCTCAGAGGTAGCTCAGGAAGCTGCAGGCCTGGGCCCCCGGAGGCCTGGGCAGGAGCCCACTTCCTCGGAGCGGACAGCCAGGGCCCCGTGGTTCCTGGCAGCTGCACCAAGGCAAGGGTGGCCCCTTTGCCCTGCCTATATTGGGGGTGCCCAGAGGCACTAACCCCTGACCCAGATGGGGAGCTGAGTAGTTCCAGAACATCTCTAGCTCTCGTCCAGACAGATGATGGCATCAGGGTTGCTGGGGGTCTGGTGAGGTGATGGACAGAGGAGGGGCTCAGAGCTGCTGGTCCTTCACACACACGGACACGCATGCACATGCACGTCATACATGGACACACGCATGCGCATGCACGCTCGAAATCTCTTAGAAGACAGGGCATGGGGAAGATTGATTCTGTCCTTTTTTGATCTCGGAAAAACAAACCCTTTCTCTCTTTGCAATTGGGGAATTCGTACTTAAATAGTCGTAAAGAAAACTCCTTGGACTCATCTAGAATCTGTTTGGATTTCTTTTGACACAGTGTCCTCTGTGCTTTCATTATGACACCAAAAGTCTCCTTTGGTGGTTGGCGGCACACCTGGCCCGTCCTGCTCTTCTCTGTCATTAGGGAAAGTGGCCTTGTGAGCATGTGGAGGGGGGACACCTCCTCAGAGGCCTTCGTGGAAAGAACGCAAACAGCAAGGCCCGGCACCTGTCCGGAGTAGCGGGAGGAGCTGGGGCCGCGGAGAGAGGACCGTCCACGCACTGGGGCACCTGCTTGTGGAAGGAGCCTGGTGCTTACTGTGTTTGGGGCAGGTGGTCTGGGTTTTATCTCCTGAGGCCCCCAGGCCCAGCCTCAAGGAGCCCTCCCAATGCGAGAGACTCAGACTTCTCCTTGCCCATCCTTCTCCCCCCGACCTGCTCTGGGTTTCCCCAGTTCCTCACCTCGTCCCAGAGGGGACCCCCATGGTGGAGACTCAGGAGTGGCTGAGGGAGGGGAGAGGAGCTGGCCAACCCAGGTTCCTGCCCCTGACACAGACCCTTGGAGCAGGGAGCGTGCCCCGGCCGCTGCCTTCCTGAGTGGGCCATCTTCCAGGGAGAGCTGTGGGTACCACGTTGGTCCCAGGTTTGCTGTGATCATTTTCCCTTTAAGAACTTAACTCATGGAGACAGTTTTCAAAGAAAAGAAACGGAATCCTGCACAAGGCTGTAGAAAATCGATTTTTGTCTCATGACTCTGCTCAGACATATCTATGTATTTTATTAAATCATCCCTCTCTGCGATGGATTTCACTTTCTCTGGAGAAGGAGCAGCTGGAACCTGAGCCCGCAGGGCCCTGCCGGACTCCTGTTAGCATCTGGCGACAGTTTACCGGCTCTGCTCTGCATTCAAGGCGGTTAGGTACCTGCAGGCCTCCCAAATCCCACGGAAGCACCCGGCGCTTCATTGGGTCACACTTGGCAGCATGAATGAGACTGGCAAAGAAATATGACCACTGGCCACAGTAAAATTCAGCGTCATTTTATTTGCAGCATGTACCTGTGTGTGCACGCGTGGGCCTGGCCGCCCAGGGACAGCTGAGCGTGTGTCTGCGACACCTGTTCTCCCGGATGTCCAGATCATTCTTTTCTCTCTTCTCAGTTTTTGAAATTGTACCTTAGTGAGTTCTGTCCCCTCTTAGGTGCTGGTCCTTAGACATTTTGGAGTTGTAAGGTTCTGTCGCTGATGGGTTCCAGCGTGCTTCCCAAGAACCACATGTGACCTTAGTGATTTAGCATGGCTGGCAGGGAAAGGGAAGATGAAACAGTGTTAACTCTTTGGTTCCATGTACTCACGGAGTTGACAGGATCCCGAGATCCCGAGTTAACCTGGGAGTTTGCCAGTGTCTGTGGCATCTCCGCACATCCAGAGATAAAGCTCAGCGGAATCGGAACCGGGACGACCGTGGCGGGGCTGGCATGTCCCTAGCTATTCATGCCCCAAGCCCAGGCCTCTAAAAAAGCGTAATGTTTATTTTATCTAAGCTCTGTATGTACATGTTGTTTCAAGGACAGAAAGTTCCGGTGGACTTTCTTTTACCGAAAGAGAGTGGTTCCCTCTTCCTGGCTTCCTCCACCTCTGCAGGCAGCCACTCGGCCCATTAAGTTGCTGCGCTATGTTTACTTTTTGTTTGATATTTATTTCTCTCTCTCCAAATAGCTTTTTCTTGATTTTCCAGCTTTAGATAGTGCGTTTCTACAACAGAAAAGGGAAGAAGGAAATTAGGCTCTCTACCCTCCACGGTCCCCAGCACACAACCGCACACACGCCCTGTCCCCTCTTCCCCGGCTCCTGTGCAGCTGGGGTAGATAATTTGCCTGGTTAGGACTCATTTCCTCATCGCGTCGTACGTACCCTTCGTGCCGAGTCGCCTGACATACTGGGTCATAATCCCTTTCTTGTCCTGCGTTCCCCTTTCCTCGGTGGTGGCGAGCATCTCTCTCCGTCTTCTGTGAACCACTCATTTGTCCCCAGCCAGTTTGTCCGAGTGGGAGTCTCTGAAGGGGCCGGGCAGGGCGAGTATCCCACAACCTGCGTTCTCCGGGAACCGTCCCCTGGAGGCCCCTGCTGCGGACGCCCTCTCTCTCTGGGCTTGCCTGCCCTCCAGGCCGCTGGGCACGGTCCCTACCTGCCCCAGCCCCTCCCCTCTTGTGTTCCGCCAACACTCGTGGCACCTGAACCCACGTCTGCCTCTTGCTTCTTTCCCTCATTTGACAGGACACACCCTTTGGCGCCTCCCCGAGTGGAGGAGCACAGAAAGGAAACGTTCTGGATACGCCTGTCCGGATGGCATGCACTCCGCCCTCTCTGGGTGGAGCACGGAGGTTGGAAGCCATCTCCTCTCAGGTCTCGGAAGGCATTACTCTCTCTGTTGTCACGACCCAGTGCCACCTGACTCCAGTCCTTTCTTTGTCACCTTTGTGTCCCTCTCCAGCACCTAGGAGCTCTTCTCTGTCCCTCCACTCTGAGGTGCTGCAGCCTTGTGTCTTACCATCTGGCTAGAGCAGTCAGTGGGTCCCTTTAGTCTGGAAAACTCAAGGTTTTCTTCTCTTAAATTTTTCCTAAATTATAAACTCCTGCCACATTTCTCTTTCTGGAATGCCTATTAGAAGGTGGGCTTCCTGGGTGGCCCCTCATTCCTGACCTTGTCTGCATTCCATCTGTTCCATTTCCCATCTGTTCACCAGGGCAGGGGGTCAGGATGAACTGGGGAGTTCTCCAGAACCTAGACCCCTGGTTCTGATTCCGTGGGCCTAGGGACCAGGTGTCTGCAGTTAGCCCCAGGTGACAGGGACGCTCTGTCATGTGTGGGAACCACCTGCTCTGATATTCTGATTCTACTTATCTGCGTATGCAAAAAGTGGCATGTATTTCTGTAGCTTCATATGTCCCTGCAGGACAGTGTCCTCAGCAGGGTAGATTCCAGATTCTTCTAAAAATGGAGAAATGCCAGACTTGCGTGCTCTGCCTGCAGGAGGCAAGCTCATTAATCTGCCAGCAGTAAACAGCACCACCCCGTACAGCCTGACAGCGCTGTGAGCAGCAGAAGGAAACGTGAGCCCTGCTGTTCCAGCCGCAGGAAATCCTCCTGCCCGGTGGGTTCCATGTGATCTGTGACCATAAGGGAGACAGGAAGCTCCATTTGGGAGCAACAAGCCAATCTTGGCCTCTGCCACTGGAATGAGGGGAGTGGATAGCCTTTGTCCATTGGCCGGGCCCCGGGCACTCGGGGAAGCCAGGTACAGCCTTCGCGGGGCATAGCCTTGGTGGGGGGCACAGCCTTTGGACGTCCTGCTGATGGAGGGGTCAGAGCTCAGCCCTTTCTCGTGGCATTTGACTGGTGGTGTGAGTGACCAAGAGCCGTCTCTCCAGCGAGCCCTTGGGAGTCACCCCACAGGCCCTGGCACGCCCTCCTGCTGGGGTCTCCAACTGTGCAGGGGGTTGTGGTCCCAGCTGCAAGGGGGTTGTGACCCAGCCCTGGTCCAGGGGGCCACTCAGGCTCATAGCAACACTTCCCAAATGTGCTGAAGGACCAGGTTAGAGTCTCTCCCAATTCATTTTAGGCTGATACTTTAGTAGAATAGAAGCGTCGTGGCAAGGGCACGGCACTATGAAAGTTTTAAGTGGTGTCCTCAGTTTCTGCACTGGCATCGTCCTGGACCACAGCAGACGAACTGAGATGTCCCAGCCCCTGACCCTATCTTTAGTAGCCCCTGCTTAGCACCCAAAGAGGTGGGGTCTGCCTAGACCCCCGCAGCTTGTCACCACAAGCCCTGGCACTTGCAGTGCATGTTCCTGAGCCTGTCTCCTGGCCCTGTGCCGCCGCTGCCCTGCACGACGGCGAACGTCCCCTGCTCACACTGTTACAGGAGCTGGCTCCTCCTGCCCTCCCTTCTGCCTCCTTCCACTCCACTCTATGTAGTGCAGCCAGAGAGAACTTTCTAGAATGTGCACTTGATCCCATCACTCGTCTGCCTACAGCCCTTCACCAGCCAGCTCTGCTGTGGGAGGACAGCCACGCGCCCTCCACAACCTAGGCTGCCCACCTGCCCAGCCTCGGTCCTGCACTGCCCTGCACGGCCCTTCCTGGCCGGTGGCCCAGGTGCTCGCCGCCCTCTGGACCCTTTTCCTCCTCCCCTGGCCACTTCAGGAGTCCTGCCCTGGTTCCTGGCTGGCTGTCTGTTGTGGCTCCTGTGCCGTGTCCCGTGGGAGGGTGTCACATCCCCATCTCGTACTGCACGTCCGGATGCACGGGTTCCCGCTCCCCGTCACACTGGGTCGCGGTACGGTGCTGCTTGCTGGGCTGCGGGGGTTGCTCGTGTCCGTGGAAACGTGTTATCTAGACTGCACGAGTAACAGTAGCTCTAACCGAGTAATCGCATTCAGTTCGAACCAGGGCCTGGAACTCCCTGAACGGACAGTGAGTTCATTCGGAGATTTCAGCTTCACTCACGCCAGCGTGGCTGTGAGCTTGTGACGTGCAGGTCACACAGGCCAGGGAGCCGCCTGTGCCCTATGAGACGTGGGAGAAAATGGACTCCAAAATTGAAATCAGCAAATGTTTAGGTGATGCCATAAAAAATATCAAAATCATCGTGTCCACTTCATTAAGTGTTCAACTTCGTATTCATATTAAGTTGATGACAACTGGACAAAAATTGGGGGTTAGAATTTGTCACTTCACAACAGTCCCCAAGTATGCACAAGGATTTCTTAGAAATCAGCCAATTTTAAGTTAAATGAGTTACTTGCAGCTAGATAATTTCAAAGCAAGATTATAAACATCGCTTCATGTTTTTATTTTTTAAATTTTATTTATTTTTATTGATTTATTATTTTGAGACAAGGTCTTGCTCGGTCTCCCAGGCTGGAGTGCAGTGACATCATCACAGCTCACTGCAACCTGATACTCCTGGGCTCAGGCCATCCTCCTGCCTCAGCCTCCCGAGTAGCTGGAACTACAGGCACGCGCCACCACACACAGCTCACTCTTCTGTTTTTTGCAGCGATGGGGTCTCGCTCTTGCTCAGGCTGGACTTGGTCTCAAACGCCTGACCTCAAGCACTCCTCCTGCCTTGGCCTCCCAAAGCTCTAGGATTACAGGCGAGAGCCGCCGCACCCAGCCTGTTTCGTGTTTTTATAAGAAAACACATCTAGTGTGGAGGACTGCTGCACGTTAGCATGCGTGGGGTGGGACCAGCACTGAGCCAGTGGTGAGCCCACCCTGCAGAGGGGCCCGAACACCCGAGGGTGAGACTGTGGTTCCGAGGGTCCCCCAGACCACTTGAAAGGGCTGTCTGCCAGTCCCGGTTTTGATTTTCACTCTTGGGTGCCTTAGTGAAGTTCAGGTAATTCCAGCTGTGCAGCGGAGTTGAAATACTGCTTGAGAAGTGACCGTGGTTTTGTAGCATTGGCTTTTAGGACACTCCTCTGGCTCCTGCAGGAACTTGGCAGGTCCCTTCAGACTGTGCCTCACTTTCCAGCAGGCAATGAGAGGGCGGCGGAGCTTTGGTCGTGACGCCTGCGGCATGGCCAGCCCCGCACACGTCAGCTTTGTAGAGAGTCGCGCCTGTGTGTCCTTGATCCAGCAGCAGCTTCGGGCTGGCGGCACAGCAAACACAGTCCCGTGCGTCCTCGGAAGCTCCAAGTGTCCTTGCCCTAGTTGTCTCCTGAGAACAGGTGCATTTTCCTTCCTCCCTGCCTCCCTCCTTCCTTCCTTCCCTTCCTTTCACCCTTTTCCCTGGGCCTGGAATGCATCCCCCGTGCCTGCTCTGGGTATTCCAGCGGGAACCTCCCTTGTGCCTCTGTCAGAGGAAGCCGCCCGCAGGTGAGGCGGGGCCCGAAAGCTGCGAATCTGCCGTCTCTTCCCTTTGCTCATTTCTGCCTGTGAATCAGTCTTGCCATTAAATGTAAAATTACACCCACCATTCAAATCATTAATTGAAAGGCCCTTATTATCTCATTAATGGTGTTTGATATCTAAGGCAGATAAACTTGGAGAAGCTCACTGCTCAGTCGCTGAAGAGATGTAATTGCATCTCGGGCCTTGTTAGAACGTCTCCCTCTCAGCTGTCATTGTCCCATTTTGTAGCCTTTTACAGATACCCAAAAGAATCTAGCATGGAAATGAAATGACACCGGCCTGAGGGGTGGAGCCGGGGGCTGGCAGGGACACTGGCTCTGCTGGGACGCCGCGTCACAGCCCCGCCGGCCCACCCTTGCCGGCTCCCAGCTGGAGCAGGCCTCGCTCAGGCCAGACTGCCGCGTTTTCAGGTGGCAAAACTTAGAGGGACAGAGTCGACCCTGGTGGGCTTGAGAGTCACTGTGTGTGGCTACGGCTGGGAGTGCCTGAGGTTTCTGTGTTGACTTTGAGTGAAAAAGAAACCAAAAAGAACCAGCGGCCCCAGGAGTGCAGTGTCACCCCGAGGCTGCCTCGTCCTGCCTAACCGGGGATGGGCCGGCTAATTACCAAACTCCCGTAGTTTGTTCGTGGCAAGAATCCCTGTGCTGTGCTCTCGCGTCCTTTTCGCTCTCTTACCCATGTCCTGGTGTCTGATGTGACAGCCGAGCGCCCCAGCCCAGGTGAGGGGCCTCGGCAGGACGGCTCTCTGCCTGGCGGGGCCCGCAGCGCCAGAAGCGGTGCCGATACGCAGTGGAGCCACCGGGCTTTGCCGGGACTCTCCGTTCCAGCCAAGGCTGCGTCTCCGCAGAGGAAGAGGAAGGGGATGAGTGGCTTTGAGGTTCTCAGATGCACATGTAGGGAGGGGAAATGAAGCTCAGTGACATGGAAGGGCCCGAAGACCGAGTGCCAGGGCCTGGGCTCCTGCTGCTGAGTCCCTGTGGGCTCCCATTTCAGCCGCCAGGGCCTCTCCTGCTGCCCTCTGCAGCCTCACCAGGAGCCGTGTGGTCCTGGCCTCCACCCCAGCTCTCCGCGGCCCCTTTGGTGGACTCGGCTCCTTGGTGCTGGCTCTGGCATTGGCCCTCCCACCTGGGTCGTCTCTCCTGCAGCACCCAGCTCACCCAGCTGTGAGCGAAGGTGGAGGAGATCGGGACAAGTAGGCTGGCGTCCTCGTTGTCTGTGGAATAACAGGGTAAAGATGGGTGTGAAATAGCAACCCCCCACCCCCCCGGGGGAGGCTTGTTTTGGTGGCGAGGGAAGCCTGGGAGGCGAGGCTGTAAACGCTCCTCCTCGCACCCAGAGCTCTGGGCCACATGGCACAAAGAGCCAAGGCTGCTGGGGGAGTCCTGAGGTCTAGCCCCACGGCCCCTGCCCTCATGGAACCCTGAGTGGCACTTTGCTCTCCCCAGCTCACGCGTGCACCCGTGGGACCAGCACTCATGAGGTGAGTGGGGCTGCGGAAGTCGCAGCTGTGTCCCTGGAATACTTCAGGCCTCCGTAGCAGGAGCTGCCCTCGCCCAGACGGGGTGGTGGCAGATGGCACGCTGAACCCCCTCTCCACAGCCCTGAGATCTGCCCTACCGGTCCCTGTCACTGCAGATCACCTCTCCATCGCCCTGTGCCCGTGGGCGTCACTGGCGCATAGCCAGCCCTCCCGTGCAGGGGTCCAGCGTGAAGTGAGCAGACTCGGCCCGGGGTCCTGGCTGAGTCTCCCCTCCGCGCGGGCGTAGAAAACAACGAAGTGAAATGACGTGAAATGCGAGTGCTCGGAAATCTCTGGGCTGCCTTAGGACTCACTTCAGTCCAAAACACCTTGGTCCATACAGCACATCCATTCTGTTACCCTAATTAGTTTGAGGATTTTCAGGGCAAACACGATAGGATTTCTCAGTTCAACTTTGGGGTGTTTGTTTTCTGAGATAAAGCACACAGAAGAAGTTGCATTGATCTTTTAATTCCTCATGCAAAGAAAAAATGTTTGCTCTTCTCTTATTCAGTGTGTCCGATTCTCAGCGAGGCTGGCGGGGCGGCAGGGTCCAGTCAGACTGGACGCCGAGTGCGGGCGACGTCTTGGCCTCAATCCCCGTCATCACGTCCCAGCAGCACTGGCTGCCCCTTAGCGAGGAGCCCCCGCACCCCCACCTTTCCCGCACTGCCGAGACAGCTTCCCCGGGCTCCCTCACTTTGGGGTGCTGGGAGGCCTCTGCTCGGCACCCCTCCGTGCCCCGACGCTGGGCTCCCCCCTTCCCCGGAGTGACTTGTCCACCGCGTCACCACAGGACCGCTCAGCAAACCTCACAGCTGTGCTGGGCCCGACTCAAGCCAGGGCACCCCGGGCAAGCTGCCTCTTCACGGGCGCCGCCAAGTCGCTTACTGTCGGGGAAGGGAGAGAGGCACGAAAGAGGCTGGGAACGGCCCGAAATGAAGTGCAAAGTGAGGGGTGTGCAGTCCTTGCCGAGGGCTGCTTGTTTGGAGGAGTGAACAAGAGCTTTGCGTCTCCCGCCTGGGTCCGACCCCACCTCTGCCCCCCAGCTCCGGCCTAGCCTGGTCGCTTTCCCTGTGGGGCTCAGCATCTCCGTCTGTGGGATGAGGGTACTCGCTGCCTTCTCAGGGCTGTCACAAATGCAGGGGAACACAGGTGCTCTGTGGAGTGTCATCATCAGGGTCACTGTCACCTGATGGGATCCCTCCTCCCCCTGTAGTCCAGGGGCTCCGGCACCCGTGGAGAGATCATGTGTGAGCCACAGTCCTGGTGGAGGGATCGCCCAGGTGGGGGCGTCTCGCAGTGTTCTCACAGCCCCTCATGTGGTTGAGGAAGAATCGCCCAGAGCTGCAGCGTGTACAGTGGCAGCACCTAAACTCCCACCCTGTGTGTAGTGCGCTTGTGTGCACCCCGCTGAGGACGCACGGTCCCTGAACGGTCCCTGCTCCAAGGTGCTCTCGGCCTCTGGAGACAGGTGAGGCAGTGGACGGTGATTACCTGCAGCCTAGGGCACGGCCAACGGCGTGCTTCCCTGGAGACGTGCAGGCACCGTGCCACTCTGGTCCTCCAGCCACCCTGACCTGAGATTCAGGAGGCCGGCCTTGGCACAGGCACGTCCTTTGAGACCCCCGTGGTCGGTCTTCCGAGTGTTAGCTGATTCTGTGTGCTTCCCGGTTGTCGTGTATCTTTGTCCACTCGGACTGATGTGACAAACATCACAGGCTGGAGGCTTATCGACAGCAGGAGTTTATGTCTCACAGTTCTGGAGGCTGAAGTCCAAGATCAAGGTGCCAGCAGATTCGGTGTCTGGCGAGCACTGCTTACCGGTCGATAGCTGGCGCCGTCTCCCAGCGCCCTCCCATGGTGGAGGGGGAGGGGTCTCTCGGCCTCTCCTGTAAGGGCTCCAGTCCCACTCACCAGGGCTCCACCCTTACGACCAAGCCACCTCCAAACACCATCACCTTGGGGGCGAGGATTTTAACACATAAATTTTGAGGCGACGCAAACATTCCGACCGCAGCACGTTATCTGGCAGAAACCTCAGACACCACAGGCCAGCAACTCAGCGCGAGGCCAGCCCTCCTGCCGCGCAGCCTAGATTTGGGCCCTTTTGCTCCGCCAAGGCCCTGTGAGCCCCCACCGAGCCTTTACCAGGGTCGCCTTACATGCTCTATTGCTTCGTTTACACATTTCTGTCACCATGCAGCGCCTGCAGGGACTGGCTAGGCACAAGGACATGGAGGACCCCAAAGGCTGGTCGCCTGGCTCCTCTCACCCCCACGTAGCTGCCTTCTGGGGCAGAGTTTGCTGAGGAAGTGCCTCAGAGGACACCATTGGCACGAGCCGCAGGTAGCAGTGTGGCCACGCCTGCCAGAGTCCCTTACTGGGATGCGCACATCTCAGCAGGAGTTTGCCCAAGCCTGAGTCCTGGAGACTCCCCAGCTGGGTGGGCCCAAGACCCGCATTGCCCAGGGGTTGTGAGTTGCCTGGAGGACTGGTCAGAACGCCGGGGGGCCTCCACCCGGCTCCTGCGTTCCCTCTTGTGGCATTAAGTTCTGCACTCGGGGCTTCGGACATCTGTTTTGATGAGAGGCTGCTCCAGGGTGTCCCACTTGGACAGCAGAGAAACCACCTCTCCCAGGTGAGTGTAGGACTCTCACCTCTCTAGAAAGGCCACTGAGGAAGAGGTACGCATCCTGGCAGGGGAGGTCGTTAGTGTTTGCCTGGGTGCCCCGCGCTGACCTGCCTTTGCCAGCATGCTCGTGCGTGTTTGTATTCGGCAGTTGCTGCAGGAGACTGCTGTTCCCAGGCTGTGTTTTATGTCTCCGAATGATCCCATAGTAATAAACTTAATTCCTGCCAGTACATGAGAACCAGCCTGTTACAAGGTCACATAATGTGACATCTCAATTACATTATCACATTAAGATCAGAATCTCACCCTCGCATGGCAGTGTGGTTTTGTGTGCACTCCCAGCTACGCAAGGACGTTTCATACTCGCTGTCGGACAGCACCTCCTCGCCGTGGGGACGGGCGGCGAGGGCCAGCGAGGACGCCCACGGTGAAGCCCAGCAGGTTCTGAAGCAGCTTCTCCTCCTTGGGAGCAGTGCATGTAATTTTGAGCAGAAATTGAACAGTATGTATTTAGAAATCAATTGAAAAAATCATATCAATTGGCTCTGAATGTGTGTGCGGAGTCTGTTCTTTCCGGGCGGCCTGTGAGCTGCACGTACTTGCAGATGGACCTCGTCGGTCGTGGACTCTGCTACCGTGTGGAGCCCACTGCAGGGAACAAGCCTCGTTCATCCGGAAGCTGCTCTTGCCTGGCAGTCGGCTGGGGCCGGGAGGAGCCTACCCCGTGCCTCCCCCACCTGCAGGCCCCTGGAAGCCTGGATGTGGGGGCCTGCTCTGGCTGGGGGTGGTTCTGGGGGTCTCAGTTGCTGTACTGGCCTGCACAGCCCTCTGATGGGTCCTCCGTGCCAGCGTGGCTCATCTGTGACGTGAAAACTTGACGTCGCCCCTCCCAACATGTGCCTCCCACATTTGGCAACAAGCAAGCAGCCTCGGGCAGCTGTGGGAGCTGGGGGCCTGGGATTTGGACTCCAGAACCCTGGTGCTAGGGTGGCTCTGCCGGTCCTTAGCGTGCGACCTTGGGCAGATCCCTCTGTCCTGCCCTCCCCACCCTGAAGCAGACAGGTTCCGATCCTGGTAGTTGCCACGACCCTCCGAGTGTCCTCCTCCACGGAGCGCACTGTGCCACCCACGTGCACATTTTTAATCTTTGACCAGCTCCCCCGGGGGTGGGGGTGTCCCCAAATCTGAAGTGAACTTGAGCAGGGCTGCACAGCCACTAAGTGGCACTGTGAGCTGAACCAGGCAGCTGACTCTGCACCTGGCAGGGCGTCGGAACAGCCTCCCAGCCGCCCGAGCTGAACCGCGATTCCATAAGGAAATGAGACTCTTACCAAATGCGTATTTCAAGAGGCTTGTTTTCCCCTATGTTGCCGGTGGTGTTTTCCTAGCGAGGAAGGGAAAGGGGGTGGGGAGGAAAGAAAGGACTTGGCTAATATTTTAGTTTAAAGTCTATAGTCTTATGTATCAACCACTAGTCCCAAAATAGTACTTAGCTGGATAGTATTGTGTTGTGACTGAAATTTCTTTTCTACCAAATGGTTATCTGGCTTGCGATGCGTTTAGATTTTTATGTATCGGTTTATCAGTAATGGTGCTAATTAAACACAAGCAACATCACCCTCCTGTGTGCCAGGCCCTCTGCTAGGCCCTGGGACTAGAGACCTGGGTCTGCCACAGCCATGGCCCCAGTGACCTCTTGCTGAGTTGGCTCCTCATGGAGCTAGCTACCTTAGGGTTCCCAAGGGCAAGATGAGAGCTGTGGGGCCTACTTTGAAGCCCCCGCCATACATTGTTTACTTCCATGTTTGTCCATCCATTCACCCATCCATCTGGCTGCCCACTCTCTCACCCACCGACCCAGCCACCATCCACTCACCAACCCATCCACCCCCCCACCCACTTAATCCACTTGCCCACCCATCCACCCACTCACTTACACATGTACCCACCCACCTAGCCATCTACCCATCCACTCACCCACCCAACTGTCCACCCACCCATCAGCTTGCTCAGCCAACCATACACCCACCCATCCACTCACCCACCCAACCATCTACCCAACCATACACCCACCCCATCCACTCACCCACCCAACCATCCATCCACCTATCCATCCACCCACCCATCAGCTTGCTCAGCCAACCATACACCCACCCACCCACCATCCACACATCCACCCATCCACCCATCCCCTCACTCACCCACCCAGCCATCCACTTACCCCTCAACATTTTTTTGGACATATGTCCTGTTGCTCTCAGTCACGCACTCTGAGGTTCTGAACTTTGCCCTCAGGGGACGCAGAGTCTGGTGCTCGTAAGAGCTGTGGTGGGATCACGCACAGGCCTGCAGGGTGCCCACACTCTGGAGAAGTTAGGACCCCACACAGCTCACTGGAATAAAGTACCTGGAAGAGATCACCCTACTTAAGCCTTGCCCTGGAGGGGACCTGTTCTCCTGGAAGCCCTGCCTCTGCCTCTCCAGGGAGGGGAACCCTCCAGGTGGATCAGGACCCTGGAGCCACCTCTGTCCGCACCCTGTCCCATCTGAGCTTGAGCCCAGCCTCAGTGGGCAGACACGAGGTGTGCAAGTTGATGGAGACCTGAAAGCAACTTTTGCACCCGTAAGTTCATAAATCTTAGGTTTGAAGTACTTGACAGTGACCCTTTAACATTCCTAGAAACAGAAATTTCCCTAACAGCAGAGGATTTACAGCCTGGGTTTACTGGAATCGGGAGGTAAAAGCCCTGCATGCAGCTGGTTAATTAGTTCTGAACAGCTTCCAGGAATAAGCTTGCACGTAAATACCACGGTCCCTGCAGCTGTCCCGCACCTTCAGTGGGACTCGACCCCACCTGGCATGGTACCTGGGGGCACCTGACGCGCGGAGAGCCTGACTTGAAGCTGGGTCCTGGAATCAAGTGCAGAGTCCTTTCCCGGCAGTCAGCCCTGCCTTCGGTCCTCTTGGTGCCCTGTGCTCTCCAACGGGGACATCTCGGACCGGCACGCACTACGTGCCCCCAGCTGAGCTGCTGACACTAGGAGGCGCCTGCCAGAGCGTTGATCCCTGGAGATCTGCCAGAGAGGCGTGAGCAGGGCCGGGCCAGGAACGAAGATCCACAGCGACGGGAACCTCGTGGGCTTGTGGAGACGCACACGCTCAGAGCCTACCCACCTCCTTCCGCTCTGCGTCCTGCGTCTCCTGGCGTCAGCTGTGGTGCCCGGCTGCGGTACCCGGCTGTATTCGCAGTCAGTCTTTTAGCTGGTGATTTCCAAAAGCCCTTTCCCCTCCGCCTGGTTAGGTCCCCTGCCCCTTGGCCGATGGCATTGTGGTATCCTGTACACGAAGGAAAGGGAGGCAAACCACTCCCAAACACCAGGCTAAGGGGGTTCCAAAATATCATTGCCTTTGGCTTCTTTAGAGCAAGACCCTCCATCTCCTGAGCGAGGCTCCTGTGCTCCCTTCTCTTGGCTGTCAGAGCCTCGCACTGGCGCTGCCGACATCCGCGGTAGACCTGCGCGTTTTCAGTGACCTGTAACTGGACATTCGCCTGCCCGGAATTCCTCTCCCGGATGGTGTTCTTGGTGTTTGGGGGCGAGCGGGCCCTTGTCTGATGGGGAAAGG
The DNA here is from genome assembly GCA_963575035.1 of Avahi laniger. Classification (NCBI taxonomy): domain Eukaryota; kingdom Metazoa; phylum Chordata; class Mammalia; order Primates; family Indriidae; genus Avahi; species Avahi laniger. The sequence continues at coordinate 63,053 of CAUYSK010097468.1, read as the reverse complement.
GCCCTTTCTAGCACACGTTGCAGCATAAGGGTGACGAGGGGTGAGGCCTCTCCTACTCCACTCCGGAACCTACCGGCCCCACCTTCCAGGGCTCCCGAAGCCTCAGGACGTGGTGCCAGCTGCAGTCACCCCAGGAAGGTGGGCCAGCTGATGCTTGGGAACCTTCGTGCCTGTCCACCTGTGCCCCTCCTCGGCCCCTGTGCCTTCCGGCCCCAGTACCGTGGTAGTGTGACACGTCCTGCCTGGCACGCACACAGCATGGACGCACATGCACTCGCACTTAGGAACCTGGGGCTCTCGGGCGTCGGCATGCGCAGCTTGGGGCGCGCAGCTGGTGGGGCTGGGTGCAGCACGTGAAGGCACTTGCTGGCTGAGGTCCTGGGTCTTGGGGTCGGGGGAAGCTAAGCAGCTGGCTGCTGTGAGAATAGAGCCACGTGGTGGTGATTCGAATCAGAACTACCTTGGCGATGGTGGCAGACGGTAGTCAGCATACACCATGCGCTGGCCTTGTTCTCATAGCAGCACCACACGAGGTCAGTCCTGTTGCTACACCTGTTTACAGCTGGGGCAGGCTGGTACCAGGAAGCACGTGACCTGGCCAAGCTCATTCCACAGTGCGGGGCAGCCTAGCCCCAGACCCCTCACCCGCGGCCCTTGCTGAAGGCCTCAGGCCGACCGGCATGGTGCTCGTCCCTCAGCTGAGGGCTTCAACACCATCCTGTGTGCCCCCAGGTGACCGCTGGGGCCCTTTTCTCAGGGGTGACCCAGTGTGGTTGGTGGTGCAGGCAGACAAGAGGGTAGCTGCTCTGTGGAAGGAGGACCCCGAGTGGGGAGGTCCTTTAGCCCAGAGCCCTTCTCGGCTGGCACCAAGCCTTTTAGGACTGTCCTGCTCACTGCAGATGTCACAACAACCAGAAACGTCCCCGCTGAGGACCGATCGACTGAGGGTCAGCAGCATGAAGATGAAGGACTGAATTACCTTTAAAACAGGACATTACAAAAGCGTCTTCGTATGAGGCGGCGATCAGAAAGTAGGTGGCCAAGACTTAGGGAAAGGGACATTGATGGGGGTGTGTTAAGCAGCTAATAAAAATATGGGGTTCCTTTTCTAGAATTTTTGATGTTTTGGTATTTACAGGCTTTTAAAATTTTATAATTTGTTCTGATTTATTTTTCTAAGTGAGCACCTACTCATCTACTTGCACTCTCAGTTCTGAATTCATATTTCACGTTTTTTTGTCTTTCTACAAGAAGCCCCCCCACCCCACACCCAAATATGCTTCACAGCCCGGGTCCATCTCCACCCATTTCATGGTCAGCCGAGCGGATACCTGTGAAACAGGAGCTGACCAGGAGACAGAACTTTTGATACCAAGAGGCTCCTGCAGGCCTGCGAGAGCAACACTGAGCAGGCACGTCTAGATTGTAGTCAACCTAGGTGGGAAGGAGGCTGGTCCCAGTGAGGCTTGGCGACAGAGGACAGACCAGCAGAAAGAAGGAGGTGTCAGGTGGGAGGAAGATGCTGCTGAGGGGAAAGCAGGTGGCGTGGCTGGCTCAGGAAGGGGAGGCGGGGACAGCTATGCACTGAGACTGCGTCAGGAACGGGCAGCGGGAGCCGGGCCAGGGCACCCGGCAGAGCAGTCCGACGCAGACACGAGAAGGGAGTGATCACGAAACCAGCTCCGGCCTGTCTGCTTTCACTGTAACCAGGAGCTTCCAAGTGCAAGCAATGTCGGGGATAAAATATTCCTCCCCGTAAGAAGCGTTTTGTTCTTCTAAAAACTTTCTGTGACCATTGTTACCATTTAGTAATATATCCGTAAGCCTCAAGTGGCCACATTTTCTTCCTTGATCTTTGATAGATACTGCGCCTGCCCAGCTCGCAGCGCACAGAGCTGCGCCTCGGCCCCCACGCGCTCGGCTCTTGCCTCTGGGAGCGCAGTGAGCACCTGGGTCGCGTGGCACCGGCAGAGAGGCCCTGCGACGTGTGTGCGCCTAGTGTTTTCATCAGGATGCAGGTTTCATTCTCTCCTCTGTACGTTCATCAGCACTCTGAGCGTATTCTGTGTTCGGCAGTTGTAATGCAGCGGGACAGGGACAGGCCGGAAGTGTGCCCCTCTGCGGGGTGTCTGTGGTCCATCCTGAACTGGCAGGAGTGGATCGAGCTGCAGGCAGACAGCTTGGCTGAAACGATGCTCACCCAGCTCAACCACCCATCGGGGACCTGTGCCCAGGGGCCAGGAGAGAGAACAGAGCTGAAGTCTGGCCCATGGCGATGTAGGTCTGGGTAGAGGCTGGAGGACCAGGGCTGCTCCGATGGGGCCCTGCCTGGGGAAGGAGGCTGCGTGGGCCTCCGAGGGGTTGCTGTGAAGCTGGGACCCTCCCTAGCTCTGCTGCTCCCGAGAGGGCCGGGGAGCCTCCCCCACCGGCTGACACTGCGGTGAGCAGCCTCCTTCCTCCTGGGCCCATGCCAGGAAAAAGGTTCCCACAGGACCTTGATACCAAAAGAGCGCTCTGAGTGGGTGGAGGCCAAATTCAAAGCCAAAAAGCACAACTGGTCAGAGCTGGTGAAAAACCAAGCATCTCAACAGAGACAAACCAGAGTGGACCCTGAGAGGCTGCACACCCTTGCACAGGTGGGTTCCTGGGCCCTCCTGAAGATGAATAACTCCAGCCCATAATGACAGACGTCTGCTGAGCACCTGCTGAGAGGACAGGCGGCTCCCAACATGGGGGACCTTTGCACTCAACGGACCAAGAATCGCAGAACAATCCGGAAGAGCCTTGAAAACAAATATAGGCAGAAAAGGGAGACCATATGGCATGAGAAAAGAACAGTTGGATTAAAAAAATAGAAATCTTAAAAAGGAAGATGTTCATGAGGTAGTTTGGTGATCCTGGTTGAGAGAACAAACGCCCGCGCAGACAGCTTGCGGCCCTGGAGGGCCTGGGCAGAGCCGTGGGGTGGCCGGGGCCCCTCTCCTAGGGCCCCTCTGTCTCCCTCACTTGCCCTCCAGCCAGCTCGTGCTGCAGCAGGGACGGGACACTGACTCGGCCTTGCCACCTCCCTGGCTCTGGTGCCCAGGCCAGCCGCAGGCTCCTGTGCGGTTCATCGTGCAGGCTCTCGGGCAAGTGGCAGGGAAGACTGGAGGTGGGGAGAGAACAGGTGCACGAACGGACGAGCAAAGGTCACCTGTGCCGCTGGTCCCAGTCACCTGGGGGTGAGGTCACGTAGCGTGGGGTGGCTTCTCGGGGGTCTGTGGTCAGGGCTGATGGCAGTGGACGTGTGCAAGGGACACGTCCGTGGTCTCGTGGGGGCAGGCTCTACCTGGCTCCCGTGCAGGTGTGTTCATGGCCTAACCCGCCTCAGCACGGAATCGCGCATCTGCTCCATGGCGTCGATGTGGCCTCCATCTATTTCCCTCAAATGGCTTTCAAAAAGTTCTAAAAATAGGAACTTAATTAGACATTTAGCAAAATGCCACACAGTATTTATGCCTGCACTTGGCTACGTTGTTAATTCTGCAGAAGAAAAAGCTCTCCTGTGTACACAGAGCTCCGTCCCCACGCACACAGGCCAAACTGGCTCCCGAGACACGCTGGGAAGGCGGGTGGGGACAGAGTCGCAGTGGGGGCCACTCTGCGGATGAATGGGCAACTTCGTGGTGGCTCCTTCATTCAGCAGGTGGGCTGGCGGGGAAGGGGGCACGGCTGAGGCCGGCCAGCCCTGCCCCAGGAGCTCGAGGAGGCTGGAACTCAGGCAGAGCCGGTGCGGGCTGCAGGAGGTGCCCATGGTGGAGAGCCACGGAGGAAGGGTCTGGAAGAAGGGGTGACGAGGTCTGTGTGGGCTTCCCTGCTGGGAAGGCTTCCTGATAGCGTAACCTGCTTACCGTGGACCCTGGGTGATCCCAGTCTCCAAGCTACAGGGATGCCTCGGGCCCTTCAGGCCAGCCCCCAGCTCTAGCCCCTCTGCGATGCAAATCTCCTTGCCAGCCTCACAGGCAGCCCTTCTGCAAGGACCCCCTCCCCGGCAGCGCATGGCAGAAACCCTGCGGCGTGGCCTCCCCCGCGGCAATGAGGGCTGGGTCTGTGCACTCAGGAGTAGGGAGCCCTGAGTGAGCCTCTCTGGTCTCGGTGTTCTCGTCTGTAAAATGGATATGAAACATTTCTCTGAATAAATGAGATAAGGGTCAGTAAGGGCCTCACGCGGTGCGGGGCACAGAGAGTGTGTGCTGTGAATGCCCCAAAAGCAGCAGTGGCCCAGGGCACCGCCGTCGCCCGTCCGGGAGAAGCAGGAAGGGGAGAAGGTCAAAGAGTGAGGAGCTGGGCGGTCTGGGCGCCCCTCCTGGTGGTGCTCGTGTGAGGGGGGTGCGCGCTCGGAGCAGCCGAGGCCTGGCCTCTTCCGGCCGCTGCGGCCTCCAGGAGTTCATCTTTTAAAAATCTCAGAGGTTGATAAGCAGGTGGCCCGGGGTTCACCTGCACCTGATCCCTGTTCTGCGGACGTCCCAGTCCACCCAGGGTGACACCTGAGCCATCTGTGCCCGAGTCAGCCTGGGTGGCCGGGTATGCCAGGGTTCCATTCTGAGCCACTTTCTGCACCTGGGGTACTTGTGCCTCCTCACCTGGCTGTTGGCTTATTGGCTTGCTCACCTGCGGGTCTGCTCATTTATTCAGCAAGCGTGTGGGCAGCCTGCGTGCCGACCACAGGCCCGGGGCAGTAAGCTGCCGCGCTGACCTCAAGGCCCAGGCCCAGGCCCTGCCTACCCCTCTGAGCCAGGCCTTTCTCCCCTGGTCACCGCATGCCCCTGTCTCCTCCTCTGCACCGTCCCCGCACCCACCTGGCCCCCATAGCTGTGACTCTCCCTTGGAACCAGGTGACAAGAGACCAGCCCCCCCCCCCTTCTGAACATGGGGGCTTGACAGATGTCAGCCTCAGTGGCGGTCGCATGGCACGCACGCGTGGCTGCACGGTTGGTACAGAGGGCCTTGGCTTCCGCCGCAGGGTGCCTGGCAAGGCACAGGGCCTCTCTCTTCCCACTGTGATGCTGAGGGAACCACCGCAGTCCACGGCATGGAGGCCATGTCACTGTGGAGCGGCCACACGGGGGTCAGGTCACCTCTCACAGCCTCCGCGGAGCCCGTAAGCAGCGCGGGGGAGCAACAGTCAGCGTAAAAGAACAGGGACGCGCGTGCCTGTTTGGTTCACATGCGTTCCTCAAGGCAGGCCTGGTCGTGGGGACCTGGGCCTCGCAAGGCTGTGGGTTTGCGGGCAGGTCTGAGCACTCTGAGACGACTTCTGTGGGACACGTGGTGCCCTCCTGTGCTCTTGTCGGCTGAGTGATTCTGCGCACACGCCACGTTCCCCGGGGAGACAGTGGTGGCCTCCCAGCGTGCGCTCACGCAGAAGCTGACCTTTCTGGATCCTCACCGCGCCGTGCCTCTCTCCTCCCGCCTTCCCAGGCAGAGGAAAATCAATGTGGGAACACAGACTTGAACAACTCGGGAAATTTAATAATTTTTACAATGTATATTACAAGGAAAAATATCATTTTGCTAGTGAATCTGTGCAGTCAACTTGCCAAAAGTCAATATCACCGCACATACAAACGGAGCCTGAAAAGCTCGATCCACTGCTGGGAAGGCTCTGGTGCCTCGTCCATGTGGCCCCGTGGCGGGGCAGGGACTCTGCCTGCGGCTGCACAGGCCGCGGGAGATTCCATGGGGCGACACCCTGCGGGTCTCCCTGTGGTCACTGGTGGCGTCACTCACCTAGAAGTCTCCGCGGACCCTTGGGTGAGTGAGGGGCGTAAAGCCACCCTGCAGGCCTGTGGTTGTCTGACCCTAGGACTCGCAAAAGGAAAGAGCAGTGTCACCACCTACTGGACCCTGATCTCTGGCCCCGGCCCCAGGAAGGACCCCTTCGTGTTGTGGGTCCCTGACGGCTGGGTTTCGGTCCTGCTCTGTGATTTCCAGCTGTTTGACCCCTGGGCCAGAAGCATCACATGGGGGACCCCAGCTTTGTCATCGGGAGGTGGCAGTGGCAGTGATGTCCACCGTGGAGCGCGTGCAGGCTGCTAGGCTGGGCCTTGTCCACTGGGCCTCAGCTGGCCACATTGCCCACTGCGCTGACGTGACCGGAAGCTGGTCGCGCTGCCCCGTTGCCGCTTTTTCATTCAGACGACCTTCCTGGTGTGCGTGCTGGATGGTGCTCCGAGGGGATCGTTACTCATTTTAGGAAGCCAGGCCTTTTTGTGGTCAGGTCAAGTTGACCAATACGAAGTTATCGCTCAGCCATTTACCCAAAACAGTGTGTTCTAAACCCAGACTGGGTCAGCGTGGTGGGCCCCTCTCCTGGGGTGAGAGAACCGCTGCAGCCTTCATGGAATTCTGGGATTCCACCTGGCTCCTGGTGGCCCCGGGCCACATCAGATTAGGCCAGGAAGGCCAGGCCCGAGGCGATGCCTGTCCCTCTCCCCAAGGGCTGTCCTCCGTGAGTTGCGCCGTCTCAGCTGCTCCCCTCCTTTGTGGGACGAAACTCCTCAGCCCATACTCGGGGGAGCTTCTGGCCCGGGTACAGGTGCTGGTGAGGCTGGCGAGGCTCTTCCAGCTGTGTCTCTGTGTCCCCCCTAAGTCCACGGAGCTGCCCTCGTGGCCGCTCATGGTGGTTATCTTTGGTTATAAAGTGAAACTAGTCTTATTATTGAACGTCTGTGGCCTGTTCCTAATTGTCATCTTTTTAACTCTCACAATGAGGTCCAGACACAGTGGCTCATGACTGTAATCCCAGCACATTGGGAGGCCAAGGCGGGAGGATCGCTTGAGGCCAGGAGTTTGAGACCAACCTGGGCTACATAGCAAGAGCCTGTCTCTACAAGAAATAAAACAATAAAAAAGCCTCTCACAGCGAGGGAGGTAGTGTTTTCCCCGTTTTATAGATCAAGGCCTTGGGCCTCAGAGAGAGGGTGCTTGGCCGATGCTGCACAGCAGAGCTGGGACGGGCGCAGGCCTCTGTGGCCCTCTCGGGGAGACATGATGCCAGGTTGTGTCATGGGAAGCTTGCTGGAGGTGGGACCCCCCGGCTGAGCTAGCCAGGTTTGGGAGAAAGGCACTGAGGCTGATCAGAAACTAGCGTTGACTACCTATAACAAGAAAAGAAAAAAACATGACAGCATATTTTGTTCTCACCTTAACAAAGGCCAGAGGTGATCCGCTCCAGGCTGGTACAGCAGCCTCAGTGTTTTTGGGGACTGAGGCTCCTGTCTTTCTCCTCTGCTGCTCATGACTTCTAGTCTCAGGGTCTCCTCATGCCTAAAATGGCTGCTGAAACTCTAGCAATCACACCTGTGTTCTGGACCGGCAGCAAGAGGATAAAAAGGCACCACTCCCTGCCAAGACAGCTTCTTCTATAAGCTTTTCTTGAATTCCTCCCCGTCTTCCAAATACACCTCGTATGCCAGAACTGAGTCACAGGGCCACATCTGACTGCCAGGGGAGTCTGGAAAATGCAGTATTTTAGCTTAGGCTCATGTCCCCGTGGAGGCAGTTGGAGCTCTGACCCTAAGGGAAAGGGGGAAGGTGGCTGAATGGCCGTCGGCTGGCACTTAGCAGTTCCTGCCGTGGTACTCCGGGCAGAGAAAACGGCATGTGCGGTGACCTAGCGGCCAGAAAACCTGTAGGCAGGAAGGTCTGAGAGAGGGAGTCCCGTCGGCTGGGGTGGCGGGTGCCAGGGAGAAAGAGGTGGAGAGGCGGGGGCCCGGGAAGAGCTGTGGCCATCATCCACGCCACAGGTGACCGAGGCCAGCCAGCGTGAGCCAAGGAGGAAGTGGGGGTCTAGGGCGTGTGTTTAGAAGCCGGGCCGCGTTTAGGGTCTGGTGATAAGTCGAGCATGATTGGGGGTGGGGACAGGTCAGGGACAGGGAAGACGGAGAAGGAAACTGAAGAAGACTCCTGGGTTCTCATGTTGGTGACTGGCTGGAAACTGCTGCCCGGAGAGCAAGATAAGACCCCAGAGGGCAGGCGCAGCTGAGCAGGGACTGTGATGAATCCCACGTGGCCGTGGGCAGTGGGCAGGGCCTGTGGGAAGCCCACGTGGACTGGACTGGGCCCGTGTGCCTGCTGGCTGGCAGAAGTCACCATTGGGCCCGTCAGCACGGGGTGGGGGGCTGCGTAGCTAGGAGGTGTAGGTGTGGGCAGGTGTGACCGTGTGTAGGTGAGTAGAGCCAGGAGGAAGGTGTGACAGAGAACGGTGGGGTGGGTAGGAGCAGGTGGAGCTCCTGGACCCCCAGCGCTGGCTCCGGCTCCAGACCATAGAGCCCTCCCTCTCGCTGCAGAGCACACAGCCCTGCCGCCTGGCGGTCCCCTGTGCCCCGCCACCCTCCCCAGCAACCCCTCCTCACCCCCTTTGTACTTGGAGGACTGCTCTTGGTGTCCTGGTGGGTGTAAGTCCTGCCGTCGTGCTGAGGGATTCTGGGGGAAGCTGGGACCTGCCTGACCCTCTCTGTGCCTGTCCCTTCAGCCCACCCTGCAGCTGGGAACTGGCAGCATGCCTGGAGCTGTCTGGGTTCGGACTGCAGTCCGTTCAGACAGGGCAGGAGGACTGCTGCTCTGGGACACGTGCCAGGGTCCAGGATGCCAGAGCACAGCCCGAGGTGGCCGCTCCGGCGATTTCCCTGAGATTAGGAGCGGGGTAGCCCCACACACGCTGGCCGCCTCTGCTGCTTTCACTCTGGGCCGCCATGCGAGGCCACCTCTCTGCTGCCTTGTAGAGGAGGCATCCTTCTCAACAGCCCACCAGGCGGTGCCCTAGTGGTGCCTCCAGATGACGTGGCCACAGCATCCCTGGCCCCAGATACCACGAAGCAGGAGTCTTCACAGATCCGGAGACTGAGTGCGGCGCGAGGGTTCGCAGCGTCCTGCGTGTTACTCGAAAGGCTCTCGGCCGCGCAGGGAGATGAAAGCCTGCGGGGCGCTCCACGCCAGCCGCGTGCTTCCAGCACAGAAAGGTGTTTTTCCGTTTGTAATTCCTTTCTTGGAAAAACAAAATGAAATTAATTACAAGGACAGTCTACGTCCCTGTGCCATCAGAAGGCGCGTGTGTTGAATAGGTATCGCCTTCTGAGGGCTGTCAGCCCCGCGTGTCGGCCAGCTCCGGCAGCTGCCACCCTGTTCCGGCCGGCTGGCACTGTCTTTCTATTTTTGGCCCTGGTTTGGTCCAGAGCTTGACAAGATTTTCAAACTAATAACTGGATTGTCAAAGACATCAGCTGTCAGAGCCTGCAGTCCGGGCTCCCAGGCTGGCGGGAGGGAGGGAGGAGGTGGAAACGGCCCCAGGGACAGCCTGGCTGCCGCGGACCAGGGACCCTGTTGAGGCAGTTGGTGTTGTCAAGCCGCAGCCCTCCTGGAAGGCAGCGAGGACACGGAGCACTCGAAGGACGTCGTGGCGCACGCTCTACGTTTCGCAGAGCAAAGCAAGTCTCTCTTCCTGGGCATCAGGGTCGTTGCCCCGCGAACTACCGCGCGTTCCAGCGCCAGAGGACGGGCTCTGCCAGCTCACACCTGCCCGCGCGTGCCCCTTCGGAGGGAGTGGCGTGGCCCTGCGCAGCCTGACCTTTCTGCGTGTAGTTACTTTCATGTCTTCTGTGTACCCGGTTGTATTCTGTATTCTTTGATCTTCTAGTTAAAAGGGCATCGAGTGTGATAGAAAGGTTAAAAATAAGATAAATAAGGATGAACTTTTCACAGGCAATTTTCTTCCCAGGGCCCCTGTGGCCCCACCGTGTCCGTGGCTGGCACCTGGCGGCGTGGAGTGTGGCGCTTGGCACTGGTTCATCAAGGCCCCCACCAGCCGGCCCCGCCTGCTCCGAGCGCCCTCCCGGGTGGAGCTTTCTGTCCTCCCACACGGCCGCCAGGCCTTCCCGTCTCCTGGAGGAGTTGGTCAAAGTTGACCACGCCACAGAAGCGCCTGTCCCCAGGCGCACACTCTGCGTGCGGCTTCCAAGGCTCCGGGGCAGGTGTGAGCAGCGGCTGAGCTGGGACCGGGAGACACCGGCCCAGGCTCCTGGCTTCCACTTGAAGACTCATTCTAAGTTCCAGGGCAGAGTCGGGACAGATCGAGTGGGGACAGCCCCCTGCGAGCCCTCGAGACCTCTCTGAGAAGTAGAGTTGTGTGGGGTCAGGTTCAGGGTCTGGGGAGGGCAGACCCCATGGTGGGGGACGCCACTGTCTGGGCTGTCACTCATCTTCTTGAGTGGCTGTCCCTGTCTTGGACATGCTGGGTGTGGAGAATCCCCCATAGGACGTGTTGTCAGGACCCGCACTCAGCCTAGGGCTGGTGTAGCCAGGACAAGCAGCGTCGCTGAGGCCCTGGCCTGAGGAGGGGTGGGGCGGCGGTGAGGGAGACGCGGGTGGGCCAGAGGCTCTCAGAGCAGCTGCCCCTCTCCTTCCCGCCCCCCAGGGTCCTTCCCTACCCTCATAGCACACATCCTCCCCGCGTGGGCTGGGTCGTACTGTCACCTGATGAATTGGTGTGAGTGTCCTGCCCACCCGGCCAGCCAGTGGCCCTGCTCTTCTCCGGCCTCCCGTCCCCTACCTGGGAGCCACTGCTCCCCTCCCCGCCGCCGGCCACGGCCCACCTGATGCCCGACAGGCGCTGTGCGTCCCATCTTCTGTTCTCTCCTTCCTGTCTCCTGGCCGCAGTCTCACGGCTGGTCCTTAAGTCCCACGGCCCTTGGAGGCCTGCGTGGCACCGGCTCGTGCGCCATCAGAGTCTGTGTTCAGTACCTCCCTGAGGGGCAGGCAGCAGGGCTGGCCCTGTGGAAGGACAGCAGACAGGGCGCTGGTGGCCCTGGTGTACAGGTAATGCAGAGGCAGAGTGGCCTTGCCCAGTGCCAGGAGATGCCAGAGGTCACCTGGGGGAACTGGGTTTCCCCTTCCTGTGGGGGTGACTTATGTCTCCTCCGAGCTCTCTTATGTTGCTCCTTTCACTTGGGAATTATTTCACCACCTGGGCACGTGGCACCGGAGCAACCCTGAGCGCCTGTGCGCCAGTCCCCGGCTCCCCCGACCTGAGCCGCTGCAGTGGCCGGGCGCGCCCGTGTCCCAGCTGCTCAGGAGGCTCAGGTGGGAGGATTGCTCGAGCCCAGGAGCTCCAGGCCAGCCTGGGCAACACACGCAACCCTGTCTCTAAAGCTAAAAGCCAAAGAAGCCCCGCTGGGTGTAGGCAACCTCGGCAGGACGGCTGTCCCCTGGGACACGCCTGCTTTCTCCGCCTCTCGATTGTGGTGTTCATGGCTCAGGCGTGTGACTTCTGACTCTTGACTTCACACAACATTGCCTCTGGCTGTTCTGCATCCTTTGAACTTCACAGACGGTGTCATATGGCCTGTTCCTGCGCTGGGACGGCAGCTGTGGTGGCTCTGCTGAGCCACCCTCACTGCTGCTTGGGCGGCGATGTGCTCTTGCCACCTCCCTCACCCGTTCTGCGCCGAGGTGGCCCTTCCTACGTGTGTCCCACGGCTCAAGCCAGCCGGGTAGGACGTGCCGGCGTGACCTCTGCTCTTCTGGGTCCCACAGCTCGCTGACCCCGCCCTGGGAGGGTCTGAGTCTGTGTGAGGCCGGCGGGCTCGGTTCTCAGCCTCATCTTCCCTCCAGAGGGCCGGGCAGGGCTTGTGCCAGGCGGCAGCCAGGGCAGTGGCCATCTGCAGGGGTCCCAGCTCGGGGTCAGGGTACCTCTGCAAGTCACCCGGCCTCCAAGCCCTCATTCCCTCTTTCACGTTAAGGTGTCACCAGTGACCCCTGTGTACTGGGTATGATGGGCTCACCTGGGTTCTCCAGGCAGTGGCTTGGCACCTGGGTGAGCGCCTGCCTCTTGGCTGGGCCGGGCCTGCCCTTCACCCTCCGGCCTGCCGCCGTGCCCTGCCTCATTGTTCCCTGTATCCCACCCCTGCTCTCCACCCCTCCTCTGTACCCTCACCCCTGTATCCCCCATCCCTGAGCTTCCCACCCCTGCACCATGCACCCCTCCCCCGTCAGGGCCTTCCCAGGGGGCTGCAATCTGGGGTCAGGGCTGAGGCTCTGGCTGGGCAGGTTTTGCCCCCCATCCACTCCGCCCCCACACCAGGCGTCCAGTACGGCTGCAGCCAGCTCGCAGTGTTTGCTGACTTGTGTTGTTGACATCACTAGAAGCTTGGAGAAATTGGTGCTACGTGACCAGGCTCTTTGAAGCACGTTGAGCACTGCAGCAGCAAAATGCTTAAGGAATCTCAGGGCAGAGGAGTTTGTGAGGGGAGGATTCTTCGCTCTGAAGGGAGGGATCACTCTCATTTGTCTTGGAGCAGAACGGGGTCCTCCTCGCTAGGACAACAAGAAGGCAAGGAAGAGGAGAGGAGAGAGGTGGCAAGGGCGGAGGAGACCGGCGGGCACGGTCCCTGTCTGGGAAGCAAGCCCGGGCCCCACAGTCCCCGGGTGTTCTGCACACGGATCCTGGCTGACCCCAGCGCCGGGCAGGCCGCGCGCTCCCCGTTCCTGCGTGTGGAAACCGGGCAGGGAAGCCCACCTCGCCGACCCCATCGCAGGGGCCCCTGCCACACATGCTGGGACCACAGCGCTCCGGCTTCCCAGGCCAGGTGGGTGCCTGTCCCGGGCACGAAGACAGGGCAGAGGAAGACGGCACCTTGGGGTCTGTCCTCCTCCTGCCTCAGACCACAGGGGACCTGTCCCCCGCTACACAGCACCACCAACTCAAGGCAGGGCCTGCTCTGGAAAGGAGGCATGACACGTGGGTCCCCGCGCCCCACGCTGCACCCACAGATGCTGGAGACACACCGCACGGCACACACACTTTCCACATTTGCAGACCACACGGCACGCACAGCATACAGCACACACAGCTCACACCATACACAGACCACACAGCACACACAGCATACAGCACACACAGCTCACACCGTACACAGACCACACAGCACACACAGCATACAGCACACACAGCTCACACCATACACCTCACACCGTACACAGACCACACAGCACACACAGCATACAGCACACACAGCTCACACCGTACACAGACCACACAGCACACACAGCATACAGCACACACAGCACACACCGTACACAGACCACACAGCACACACAGCATACAGCACACACAGCACACACCGCACACAGACCACACAGTACACACCATACACCTCACACCGTACACAGGCTACACAGCACACACAGCACACACACCTCACACTGTACACAGGCCCCACAGCACACACAGCACACATAGCTCACACAGTACACAGACCACACAGCACACACAGCATACAGCACACACAGCTCACACTGTACACAGACCACACAGCACACACAGCATACAGCACACACAGGTCACACAGTACACAGACCACACAGCACACATCATACACCTCACACCGTACACAGACCACACAGCACACACAGTACACACAGCTCACACCATACACAGGCCACACAGCACACACAGCTCACACAGTACACAGACCACACAGCACACACCGTACACCTCACACCGTACACAGACCACACAGCACACACAGTACACACAGCTCACACCATACACAGGCCACACAGCACACACAGCATACAGCACACACAGCTCACACAGTACACAGACCACACAGCACACACCATACACCTCACACCGTACACAGGCCACACAGCACACACCACACACCTCACACTGCACACAGGCCCCACAGCACACACCCCAGGCCGAGGAGGGACGACCGCCTGCCACGCCCTCACTTCCCACGGCTGACCCTTCCCCTCAGAAAGCCGGCTTGTTCCGCGGCCGACACGCTCTGTGCTTGTGCTCAGAACCTGGTGTGGGAGGAGGTGGCTTCGGCGCCTCTGTGAGCCCAGCAGAAGCTGCCTGACCCAGGACACAAGTGTCCTCGCAGAGGTTCGGGCAAGTAGTCGAGCACCAGAGCGCAGTGGCAGAGCAGTGCAGAGGGCGCCTTCCCTCAGCGTGCACTGGGGCCCAGACTTGCGCGGCGGGGCCTGGGGAGCAGGGCCTTGCTGGCAGCGCCGCTGTTGGACATGCCCAGCCGGGGCCCCAGGGCCGGACCCTGCCGTCCCCACGGAATCACGCAGCCCCTCGGCACCGTCTGCCTGGGAGAAGGGGACGCCCTTGTCTCGGTCGGCGGGGTAGGTTTGCGTGGGGCTGCGGGGGCTGATGCTGTCTGCAGCCCTGAGCACCTGGGCCGGGGCCTCCCGCAGCCGTGCTGCCCCCGTCCCCCTGGGTCTTCCAGGCCTGCGCCTCCTCCTGCCCCGCCCTCTCCACCCGCCCTCTCTGGACCCCGTGACAGTTTTAAGTATAAAATGCAGGGATTTCCACTGGACAAGTACCATTACTTCACTATTCTGAAATAGTCTGGAATCTGAATCTTTTAATCACTTACACCTTGACCTGTTCTCTTTAGTTCTTCCACATCCCTCCACCTGACGTGACCACGCCACGGGATTGAGACTGCCAAGGGAAGGAGGGTCCCCACGGGAAAAGCAAAGAATGGGCCTGAGATCCCAGGCAGGAGAGCCCCCCAGCTTCCCTGCCCTCCCCTGCAGAGCTCCCGTGGGGCCTGGGGCCCAGCACGGTCCCAGAGCACCCGGACAGTCCTCTGCGTTCGAGAGTGGACCGCGGGCCTCCGCTGCTCCCTGGGCCATTTTTCAGTTCTAGAAACTTTCTGGTTTCCAGGTTGTGGGGAAGAAGGGGAGGCAGCCTGACCCTCCACGACACGCGCTGGTCAGCCCTTTCTCCTGTCGGCCCAGGGACACGAGGTGACCATGGAGAGAGTGACTAGTCCTGTCGGGGATGGAACACTGCCAAGGAAACCTTCTAGAAGGAGGTGGTGCCTGGATTGCCTTTTAAAAATTGAAACAGTGTTTTCAATACATCCCATTACAAACAAATTTTGGAAAACAGAATGTTAAAGAAAAGAAATAGAGGACAGCTGTCCCCCGCCGCCCGGCTGGCCGCCGCTGAGGTGGTGGTCCGTCATCCGCTTCCTGCCCGCTGCGCGGCCACGTGTGTCATGGACACCGAGCTTCCTACGTAGCTGCTCCCTCATCCTCTCACCACCACGCTCAGTTTTCAGTGGCGTTATGTGTTTTCAGCAACATATTTTCAAACTGCTAAACAAATAAACATCCGCTCGTATGGATGTACCAAAATTTCTTTCACAGATGCAAGCAGAGTTGGCCTTTTTCCCCTTAACATTTTACTGTGAAAAAGTTAAAATATAGAAGAGCTGAAAGCATAATTCAGTGGACACCACCTAGATTTGACAGTTGGTAGCATTTTCCACATTTGCTTGATCGACCTGTAGCAAGGGGTTGCGTTTTTGGGTGAAGTGCTTGGAGGCGAGTCGCAGAGACCAGCACCTCTGCTGCTCACTGGCCACGCAGCTCTGGGGGAAGGGCCTTCTGCCCGAGCACGGACTGTGGCCACTGTGTGGCACTAACTCTGGTTCTTTGGTGTCATCTAGTCCTGGGGCCCTGGACTTCCCTGGTTGTCCCCAGACCTCCATTCTGACAACGGATCTCTCCTGGAGAGCGGCTACGCAACCTGTGAGCGCTCGCCAGGCTCGTCGGTGCCGGACTGTCTCCACGTTGCCGTCCGCGAGTCCTGCGTGTGGGCGCGCTGCGCATCTTTTCATTTGTTTAGGGACCAGTTGGCCTGCTTGTTCTGTAAACCTTCTGTTCACGTCCTCTGCCAATTTCTTTCAGGATTTTGGTCTTTTTTTCTCATTTCCAGAGCTCTTTCTATACTAAAGCCAGCGTCCCCTCTTCCCTGATAAAAATTGCAAGTGGTTTTCTTCCATTTTTTCATTTGTCTTTTGACTTTATTGTGTATATCATATACGTATCATACATATACATATACATGCATACACACTACATATTGTATTTTCTTCAAAAGATTTTTTAAAGTTTTTATGTGTTAAATTTATCAGTCTTTTATTACTTGTGGACTTGGAGTCATGGTTAAAAAGGCTTCCCCACTTCTAAGTTATAAAAGAGCTCAGCCGTGTTTTCCTCTGGTCCTTGCATGTTTTCACTTTGGCATTCGCTCTCAGATCCACCTGGAGTTACTGCAGCATGTGGTGTGAGGCAGGGATCTGGTTTCATCTTTTCCAGAACAATTCTCCATCTTCCCAGCACATTCGCTGCGCACCCCGCATGTACCAGTGTGCCTTTAGCCATTTACCTCTGAGGGCCTTGAGGTTTTCTTTCCTTTGGCTGTCAACAGCAGTGCACTGATGAGTTCCTT
This sequence comes from Avahi laniger, assembly GCA_963575035.1. NCBI lineage: Eukaryota > Metazoa > Chordata > Mammalia > Primates > Indriidae > Avahi > Avahi laniger. The sequence continues at coordinate 46,756 of CAUYSK010097468.1, read as the reverse complement.
TCTGTGTTAGCCTTTACCCAAACCTCAAGAATGTTCTCCAGACACATTCCTAGAAGTGGGATTACAGAGCCGAGTGTCGGAAATTCCCGTGGTCTTGCTATGCAGGCCCTCCCCGAGAGCAGGATTTGCACTTATGTGCCTCATGTTTGAAGGTTTCGGATCATAAATCACACCATGCCCACGCCCAGCCTGTGGGTCCACCCCAGGCCCTGACGCTGCTCCCCAGAAATGCCCTTTCGGACTGCAGACCAAAGTTCATAATTAGATCAGTGACAGCCCAGGGCCCCTTCAGGAGGATGGCCTTACTTCTTTGGACTGGTGACATCCTCAAGGGTCATGACCTCCCTTGTACACAGCAGCCACCCCTCTACCAGTACCCGAGTCTCAGCCTGCTCCCCTGGGTGCCACTGTGTTGAGGCCCGGCCGGCTTCTCACCGACCCGAGGCCTCCAGGCCATGCCGAGCGTGGGGCACAGCCGGGACGTTCCGTGTCATGGAGGGTGCGCAGTGGGTGGGAATCCACAGGAAAGACAGCGCACTCCACCAGCCGCCTTCCGCTGGGCCCTGTGGTGCCGCAGTTACTAACTTGAAATCCTGTTTGACAAGACCTGCGTACTCAGAGGTGGGTCTTGTTAAGGAATTGATTTGGGGACACTCATTGCCGTGAATGTCCAGGGTAGTCCTGGCAGCCAAGGTTGAGGTCTGCGGGTTCACTGGGAGTGAGGGCCGGCTCGGCGGGCTCGGTCTCACGGCGCCAGGCAGGGCCTGCTGGGTGGCGGGTCGCGCTCCCCTAGGGAGGCCTGGGTTTTCCTCAGGTGCACACCTGGCGGGGCACGGACGGAGTGTGCTTCTGCAGCAGCCTGAGCGTGTCCAGGTGCTGGTCCCCGCTGCTCTTGCTGAGGACACAGCTGTCCCTCGGCCACGGAGAGTTTCTGCTCTTATTGCCTGATGTTGAGTATCAATATTGAATAAGGAATTTCACCACCCAGTGGAGACCCAGTAGGCAGGAAGTGCCTCGTTCAGAACTCACGATGGGCCAGCCACAGTCCAGGGTCGTACACACCTGGAGTTAACTAGGGCTCCCCCGGCTGGCAGAACTACCCCAGGGGACTCTTTTCTGATACAACCTAATCCCAGTTACTCTTTTTCTTTCATCTTACACCTGTACTTAACAAGCTGTGTCGAATATGGATTCAGACCCCAGCAGGTCTACATAGGAGGATACAAACGGCATGTCCTCTGCTGTCTGGCAGAAGGCCCTGCGGACTTGGGCAGGAACGCTGACCCTCGCCCTCCATGGTTCGAGGTCTGTGGAGACCGTTCTCAGTCGGAGAATGGGCACGGTGGAGGAGAGGGGAGATGGCCCTGTCACGGGGGCAGAGGGCACGTGAAGCCCGGTGTCCCGCAGCTGAGTGCAAGGGTGGACCCCGGTGCAGGCTGGGCCTTTGTTCTGATTCCGGCCTCGGCCCCTCCCAGACTTCATTTTCTACTCTGTAAAGTGTGACCGTCGCTCTGTGGTTGTACAAGGGCTCATGATCGCCGGGGCCAGGCGCCGATGCGCACTCAGGGTGGTGGAGGCGGCGACCCCTGCGTGCCAGCCCTGCCCTATCCCAGCCTGTGCAGGGGCTCCCCAGGCCCCTCTGAGCAGGAGCTGGCAACTGGCCCAGAGCCCACAGGCGAAGACAGGACAATGGTCGTGATGATGATGCAACATCGGGCACGTTCCCAGAGCCCTCTGTTCCTCGCGGCTCTGTTGCGGCCCTCCCAGCCCCGGCAGCTCCTTTCCTGCCCACACTCACAGCCAGGGGGCCGGGCCACAGCTGTCTGTGCTCTGACCTGCACCCCACTGCCCCCCACTGCGGTTCAGGGAACGGGGTGGCCCATGTGTGTGCAAGTGTCCCAGCCCTCTGCGCTGGGTTTTCTCATCTGAGAGACCGAGGGGCTGGGGGAACAGCCCGCAGGCGGCCTGCCAGGAGCCTTGTGCTGCCCCCCAGACCCGAGCGTCCCCAGCAGCCTCCCCAGGTGGCGCCAGGGCCTCCCTTCCACAGGCTGCCGGGCCCCTCGCGGCACCACAGGATTATGTTTTCTCACCAAGCTGCACAAATTGAGCGTCAGGAGGTGGATGGAAAAGTGAATTAAACCAATTAACCCCGCTACCTGCTTTGCATGTCAGCGTGGTGGCTCCTGTTTCATCTCTCCCAGTGAAGGGAAGGAAGTAATAAGAGTAGGCAAACGGCCCCTTTCAGCCCCATCGTGATTAATTTATTCATCTTTGCGTGTTGGCAATTTGTAAACTTCTGACTTGAGTAGCTTCTAAACGGACCTCTGCGCCCTCCGCCGTGCGGAGGAGCAGGTGTTGACAGGTTGCGCTGCTGTGCGTCCCAGCCCTTCCTGCCGCCTGGGGGAAGGACAGGGATGCGCGGGCCAGGCGAGGGCAGGCCGTGTGACAGCGCAGGGCCGTCCAGTGGGAATGGGACGCCAGCCCCCAGGATGTGAAAATGAAAAATAGAACCAAACGGAAAACCCAGATGTCATTTTACTTAATCCAGCACATCCAAAGTACTGGCATGTGAACCTGTAGTCAATATAAAAATTATTAAAGAAACGTTTTACGTTCTTTTGTTCCTACTAAGTATTCAAAAGCCCTGGTGTGTTCTACGGGAACAGCATGTCTCGGCCGGGACTCGCGGCTCCTACGCTCCACGGCCCCCGTGACTGCGGCTCGCGGCCTGTGAAGGCGACGTCCCGGGCAGCCAGCACCCTGCGGCTGGGTTAGACTCCTCCGCGCAGCACTCAGTTCTCCTCTTGTTGTGTCTGCGGGTTCCTGTGGGGCCTGATACCTGCCTGCACACCCCCTACGGGCTGTTGCCCTTGTGGGGTACGGTGACCCCACGCCTGGCACAGTGCCCGGCACACGGCACGTGGTCACCCAGGGAATGAACGAATGAACAAATGAACAGACACCTGCTGCGGTGCCCATAAGAAGATCTAATTTGCTGGAGGAGAGGGACCGGGGCCGGGGTGGCAGCTGGGTGCCCACCTGCAGCTTGAGGGATGCCCATGCTGCCCTGGCGTCTCCCCACCCCTGTAAGCAGAGCCCCTGTTCCAGGCGGGGCAGAGAGCCCACAGGCCGCACCGGCAGTCAGACCACCCTCATCTCAGAGTAGACCCCCACTTTTATTATTTAAAAAAGTCATTTTTAGGGTACAGCTAATGTGTGTTTATCTTTAAAAGATTGGCTAGGAAATATGGATGAGTGAAAAAGAAACTGCCACGTCCTCCTACCCACGATGACCACTGTCACCCTGTGGCTGCTGGTCCTTTCCAGTCGCTCTCACACACGTGTGTCTCATGTGCCCGGGAAGGTGGCGCGCAGGCATGTTCACGCAGGCCGAGTCCCTGGCTGCGCCAGCCGTCGTGGCGCTGGGGCCCTGCGTGGAAGGCACGCTGGCCGCTCAGGCGGCTCCTCGTCCTTGCGGTACTTTGCTCTCAAAGGGCCCGCAGCCGCCAGGTCACGGTGTTGGTGTTTACGTCTCCGCCCAGCCCTGGAGTGTGAGGATGCGTCAGGAAGACGTCGATGCCGGGCCCTGGTGGCCTGCGATGACCCACGCAGCCCGGGCCTCCTGCTACTCCGTCACAGCTCCCAGCTCATGCGGGCCCCACCTCTGGTCCTTCTCTCTGTTCCTGTTCCAGTTAGTCCTGACTTGAACTTGAGTGGGACGATCCTAGTCGCAGTGTGACAGGACGTCCATCGTCAGATCGTGACGTTTCTTCTTTAGTAGGCAGATCTGCTTCCTGTGGTCCAAGGGTCACGTCAATTGCACCCTTCTGCGGGAGGGGACTTAATTCTCACTTAGAAAAGGTGTATACTCGGAGCTCAGCGTCGGAGCCCACGCACCTGGGCAGGCAGCCGCCCTCCCCATCTGGCCCCGAGTCTGTCACCCATGTGGCGGGGCCATGCGGCTGTCCTGAGGTTCTGGGGCAGCCTCCCTGTGGAGAACTCCTGAGCTCATGGGGTAGAGCACAGCCTGCCCTGGTCAGGCAGGGCCGGGTCATCCCAACACAGAGACATGTAGAGTGCACTCAGCAATTCATGCACCCATCAGTTCTTTGAGAATATTTAAAATTAAATACAGTTCATTTTGCATCTGGGGTTAGAATTTGAAGATCCTGCCTGAAGAGGTTAAAAAGCTGGCCCATCTGGGTTTTGGGCAGCCTCTCAGGAGCGCAGAGACCTGTGGCACACGAGGCGGGACCGTGATGCGTTTCCTGCCCTCGGACCTTTGCCCCACCCCTGCCATGGCCCAGTGTCGTGGCAAGAGGATGAGACGTCACCCCTCTCTCTTTGGAACTTCCTGTCCAATGAGAATTTGATTTCTTATTAAACTTATTTGCTAAACTATCTGGCATTTTCCATGGATAAAAATTTATTCAACAGATTTATTTATTTGCACAACAAATGCTACTGCTACTACTATTGCTATGATTATTAGTTCTACCACTAATGATGATAATAATGATGGTTTAGTAATAGTAACAACAGGTAACACTTATATTGTGCTTTTTATGTTCTAAGCATTGTCAAGGGCACTTTGCACACATTCAACAACGCAGCAAGATATTGTTACTAACCCCATTTTACAGATGAGGAAACCGAGGCACAGAGGGTTATGAGATTTGCTCAGGGTCACGTGGCAAGCAAATGCAGAACTAGGATTTGGACCCTGGCCACGTTGTCAGCGGGCATGCTCTTAATTCCCTTGCTTTATTCACTGTGAGACTTCCCCTGGCCACCACTGCGTGCTGTGTGCGTAGTTTTGGGGATATAGGGACACACGGACCTGGTGGTAGCAGGGGAGAGAGATGACCCTGTGACATGGGTGAGAACACCAAGGACGTTCTGTAGCATTTGTGAGGTTTGATGGCAGTGAAGCCCGAGCTCGGGTCCAGGTCTCCTGGCGTCTGACCCTGTGACCTGTCTGCGTCACTGCCCACATGAGCCTCCGCCCTGGGTCAGCCAAACAAAGCTTGGGGCCTGAGGGGGCCTAGCGCCTGCACTGACCCACCTGCCCCCTTTCCTGGAGCCCAAGGACACACGTGTCTCCCTCTCCTTCTTGGGAGGGCCACGCACAGAGACAGTCACACTGTACAGATACTGCCGGGATGTCTTTTGACTCTCCGGAAAAGTACAACCCTTTTGGCAAGAAATAGCCAGAGCCACCAGCTTTATTTACCCTTTAATATTAGAGGGATCACCTACTGGAACCTACACGGGGGCGAAGGTTAGCAGCAGGGTGATGTCTGTCTAAATGACATCTGCCCAGCACCGTCGTGGGAGCAGACTACTAGAAACAGCCCACCTGGCTTTTGACCTTTGCTCCGTGTCCCACTCACCTGGGGAGCTTTTAACAAAACCTTCGCCTGCACCAAAGCATGCGAGTCAGGGCCCCCAGCCCCTCCCTGCACCGCGCAGGGGCTGCCTGGCAGACAGGAAGTCCAGCTCAGTCGATGCTCTTAGAGTGTGTCTGGGGACAGCCCCAGCCCCCACTGCACTCAGGACCTGGACAGACCCTCTGCCCGGCCATACCTCCCGGGTTCTGAGTCTGTTGGCCTGGGGTGGGGCTGGCGTCGGATGTTTCTGGAGCTCCTCAGGTGTTGAGGACACATGGTCAGGGCTAAGAACACCGAGCTCAAGGCCATGCAGGTGGGAACCAGTTCCGTCACTTGTCACCACAAACCCTTTGGAAAGGACTGCTGCAGACATTAGGCGTTAACCAGGCGGATTTTCGGAACAAAAGGCCAATCGAGAAAAGCAGGGTACACAGCTTCCCACCGCGCTCCTGCCACGGGTGGCTCTGTTGAAATGGCGGGGTCCCACAGACAAGGGTGGAAAAGAATTGCAGAGATCTGAACGTCTTTGACTTGTTACGGCGTCGGTGTTGTGAGCAAAGCCTTCCTTTAATTTTTACCTCCACTGATGTGGTCGTAGCATTGTTCATGGGAAAGTTAAGGTTAAAAACGCAAATGCGTCCACAGTTCTCTGGCTTGGCCCGGTCGACGGCTGTCCTGGCCCCTCCCTCCCGCTTACGCAGCGCAGAGTCATTCCAGGGAGAGCCGGGTCCTCTTTCATATGACCGAGTGCTGGCTTCGTGAGCTACGGCCCCTTTGCCTGCACGATGTGGGTGATGCAGAACTGCTCACGGCTATCAAATGCGCCGTGTTTCCCAGAGAGGGGACATCTCTGCCTAGTGCGTAAATGAGACAAGCCTTTTTAAAGAAGAAATCTGTATTTCAGGATGTGTTTGGCTGTGTTCTTTGCCTTCCGTAAAGGTCACCCAGATAGATTTTTCCTGCTTTGGCATTGCAGGCTGTGAAGAACTGGGCATTTCTATTCTCCCTCCGTCCAGTGAACCCGGGGGACTAAATTAGATTCTGAAATTGAGTGTGCAGTGGAGTCGGCGAGTTACCGTAATGGGAGGGTATTGCTTCTCACCTTGCAAGTGGCGAGGTCGTGATGATATGGAGTGAAGTGGATTAAAAATAAAACCAAAGGTATTTATTTATGACCTGCTGAGAATCAGATTGGCATCCGCGTACGTCGCATCTGATGGTGAAAGACAGCAGATTGATGCTGATGTGTCCCTGGGGACTTTTTGCCAGTGAAATTTGCTCCGTGAATTCAATTTAAAGGCCCACAGAAAGTATCCAAAATGCAAAAGGAAATGGAATTGCGGGAAGGGGACGGAAGCCCAGCAACAGAAGACCAACAATTAGTGGAGAGTCCTACGGGCTTGGAGCATGCAGCGCTGGGATGGCCGCGGGCCCTGAGCCTGCCAGGGGCCCCGACCGCCTTCCCGACTCCTGGGTCTGACTCCGCGTGACATGACGGGGGGTGGGTAGGAGCCTGCAGGTGGCCCGGGAGTCCTGGGGCCACACTCTCTAGGACCAGAGCCTGGGGGGCCATCAGGGCGCGGTGGTCATGTGAGGGCCCCCAGGTCTCACCACTGTGTCCCAGGCCCCTGCACTTTTCCTTCTCAGTACCTGCCTCGGTCACACTCGGTCACCATACTTCAGTGGCCAGCTCCCTGCTCTAAACCATGAGCTCCGGAGATGGTCCCTTGTGTGTCTTGCAGGGGTGACTCAGTGCCCCCCAGACCACCCAGGCGGGGACATGGCCGAGCTGAGACCTGTGGGGGGAGCAGGGGGCTCTAGCACGGAGCGCTCTCTGGCAGAGCTGCCCTTCCCTGAAATACCAGGAGTCGAGTGAGTGACAGTTACAGGCACTACCTGGTGTGTGCCCACCCTGAGTGCCCAGTGTGTGCCCACCGCGTGTGCGACTGCTGTGCCCAGTGGTGCCGTCGAGTGTGTGCCTGGTGTACCCTGCGTGTCCGGTGTGTGCCCTCACAGCGTGTCCACCTGATGCTGGGGGCTGGGTACGCACTGCACTCCGGTCGTGTTCCCAGTCTGCCCAGCAGCTCTGACAGGCGACAACTGGTGCCCCATTTGCAGAGGAGGAAGTGGGGTCTCAGAGGGTGGAGCTGTCGACCCAGGGTGCTCAGCTGGACCTTGAGGGTGAAGCCGGGCTTGTTGGAGCCCAGCGCCCCACCTGCTGGGCCCGGTGCCTCCTGTACGAGGCAGGCGTTGCGGGGCTGGGCTGGGCTTTGACGTGCTCCTGGGCTCTCGGGGCTGGCTCCACTCTGGTCCCTGTGTGCGCGTGCTTCGGTCACTGACTGTACTGGTGCCCAGGGGTGTCGCCTGATGCGGAGAAATCTGTGCCTAGTGGCAGTTCTAGGGGCAGCGGTGCCTTGTTTCCCGGTCTAGGAGAGGCTTTGGGGGAGGTGGGAACCTGCAGCCAGGCCCCTGGGAGCTGGGTCTCCCTGTGGGGGTGCTGGGATCCAGTCGAACGAAGTGCTGGGGCCTCCTCGGCATCTGCTCAGAGCCAGGACCAGGCCGCAGCCTAGGGCCCTGCCGGGGGGCAGCTGCTGCGAGGGGCAGCTACTGGCTGGATGCGTTTCCCCGGGTCCCTGCTGCAGGGTTCCTGGTCTGCAGCCTCCCCTGCTGTGGGTCACCTCCTCTGACCTGGGCCTGTCTCTGTCTCCCCAGGAGCTGCTGCTCTTCCTTCAGAACCTGCCCACGGCCCACTGGGACGACGAAGACATCAGCCTGCTGCTGGCTGACGCGTACCGCCTCAAGTTTGCCTTCGCGGACGCCCCCAATCACTATAAGAAATGAGCCTGGGTCCGTTGGCAGCAGGCCTCGCCGTCGTTTCCGGGCGGCGCCCCACCCCTGCCTGGCTGGCGGCAGGCCCTCGGGCCAGTCCTGGGACAAGGAAGGGCCTTGTGGGGCAGCCCCGCCATCCAGGGGAGCTTGCCAGGATTGGTCCCCAGACTTGGTCCAGGGCTGGCAAGGATGGGTGGCCTCTGTTTCCTGAGATACCAAAGAGAGCCATGGGAGGGTCCTGGCTTCTGGGGCCAGGGGCGGGTCGAGATCCCCCTCGCCCTCCCCCGGGAGCATCCTTGCCAAATGACCGCCTGCTGGAAGCCCAGCCCTGGCAGCCTGAGAGGCAGAGGCCTGCTGCCTGGGCCCCAGGCCAGAGCAAGGTGGTAGCCATCTTGCACCTACTTTGAAATGCAAAATTTCTATTCTGTTGCGTGAAAGAGAATAAAGTATAGGATAGACAACATGCAGACTAAGGAGCTGCCACACTAGCCTGGGGTCTCCGCTCCCGAGAGCCTCTCACGCCGGCCTCGTTCCCGTGGCTGGCCAGCCTTGCACTTGGGGGTACTCTCGTGCACTTGGTCTGAGCTCGGCTAGGAAGCTGGCGCCAAGAGCCGAGCCCTGAGCCCACCAAGCTCCCTGGAGGCCGTGGGACAGGAGGCCTCTCGCATTCCTGGCTTTCCCTGTCTGACCTCTTTTAAAAGAGAGAGCCCCCCCACCTGCAGGAAGTCCAGGTCAAACCACCCACCACGAGGGTCGGGGCTGTCCTCAGACAGAAGCCCCCGGTCAGGCAGGGGCTCTCGGCCCTGTGACCAAAGCCCTGAGCGATGCACTTTCCCCACCACAGCAGAGCTGCTCAGGAACTCGGGGGTCCAGCGTGGCCCTGCAGCTGCCCACCCACCTGCTTTCTGGTCCTGCAGGCGTGTTAGAGTCCTGACTGCTTCCTCTGCTGTGGGTTGGTTCCTGGGCTCCAAGTGCAGAAGGGCCCAGACTCAGCCCCTGCCTGGGGCTCTGCTGGGGCTGGATTTGCCGTTCCAGGGGCTTTGGGACGGGCTTTTGCACATTTCCCCATCTGTGTCACGGGCCGCATGGCTCTGGGGACACGGACACCCCTGTGGGTGGGATCCCAGCCCCAGCCTCTCTGATGTCCTCACGGCAGGGTCATGTCCTCAGTGACCCACCTCTGACCCCCTCTAGACTGGTGTGTCATTTGGGAGCAGCCGTGCCCCGCCTAGGCACTGGCACACTGCCGGAGCCTGTGGAATATGCAGACACACGTGATGTGTGTGTGTTCTCGCTTCTATTAAAAAATTCTAGGGTCATTACATCTGGCATGGAAATTAGCACAGAATACCGTGCAAATGTCAGATGCTCCCAAATCAGTGGCAGGGACCGGCTTGCCTTAGGCAGATGGAGCACGCCCCACCCCAGCCTGCTGCCCCACCGCGGGGCCAGGGCCTCCTCTCAGACCAGCCGCGCCGCCCCCTCCCCGTCTGCCCCTTTTCTGGATGGGAGACCCAGGGACAGTGGCTCTGTGTGCGGGAAGCCCCTTCCGCTCAGCTGAGCTCCACCCTGGGAGCTTCCTCTTCTGTGGCTCACGCTGCGCAGCCAGAATGCAGGGACACAAGCCACGCGCCTCCTGCGGCAGTTTGTTTTCCAGACAGGAAGGACCCGCGAAGTTGGAGGAAGTGCCGCGTGTGTTGTCACGCGTGTGAAGGCCAGCACTGAGCGCGAGGGTGTCCAGGACAGGCCCTGGGTCCAGCGGGTTGATCTGGACGCGACGTGCTGAGACCGAGGAATACAGGCTCGGCCACAGAGCCGCAGCCTGGGCCCGCGACGCGAGCACTGGTTCCTGAAGGAGCAGGGCGCCCTGGCCTGGCCCTGCGGCCACCGTACCGAGGACCGCGGGGCAGAGGAAGGTGCACTTGCGCAGGTGGCAGCGCTCAGACCCCGCGCCGGCCGGGGGCGGGAGCCGGAGCAGTGGAGCGTTGAGCCTCCCCATCCGGCCGCATCTGTCTAGCGCCTGCCCTGGAAACGGCTGTGCTGGGGGAGGTGCCGGGATCCAGGGCCCCTCCTCCCACTCCTGGGACCCAGGACACGCTCCCCTGCCGCCAGCACACCACACCGAGCCCTCGCCCCGCACCCGTGAAACAAGGCCCGTCGAGCCTCTGCTATCCAGGGCAGCTTTCGCGGCGCCCCACGCCCCTCTGGATACCCCACGTGCAGCCCCCACACTCGGGACCCTCCCGCAGCAGCACTTTGCTTTCTGTCACCTTGTGCTGCCCACTAACCAGGCGTCGGGTGTGGTCCTGTCCCCGGGGGTGGGCTGGTGGCTCCACAGGGGGAAGCCTGTCCACCTCGTGCCCCGTGACCCAGCGTGAGGCTCAGCTGTGAGTTGCCGTCTGCCTGGGCCCAGTGCCCGGGACGTGGGCACTTGCTGTTGCCCGCTGTGGTCTGCCAGGTGGGACTGGCCGTCCCTCCCTGCAGTCACCAAGTATGAGGCCCTGGCAGGCTGCTATCAGGCTGCCGCTGCGTGGAGTTTGCTGGAGACAGGCCCTCCCTGGTGCCCCCGGCCCCTGCCCAGCACACTGGCCTTGCCCCACCCGGCCCGCCCTCGCCTTCCCCGCGGCGCCGTGCCTCGCCGTGGGCCGTGGCTGCTCAGTCCGCCCCCAGCTGCGAGCCTCCCACGCCCCTCCTGCTGCCGCCGGCACAGAAGGCCCCGGCAAAGGATGCCGAGCGAGTGCCCGCGGCCACTTAGGCCACTATGCCAATGGTCCCTTTCATCGATAGGATGGGCTGATTATTCTTCTAGGAAAAAAATATTATATACTCAGATAAATTCCAGATGAGTAAATTTAAATATAAAAGTTAACCCCCCATACTCAAAGTAAAAACACATGGCCATTTGTATAACCGGGAGTGGGGAAAGGCTTTCCGAGTGTGAGGCCAGTGACGAAAACAATAAAGAAGACTGATGACAAATGTCACCATATGCACGACAGGGACTGCCGTGACCACCCAAACCCCAGAACCTCAGGAGACAAAGACCAATGACAGGAGACATGCCTTGGCACACAGGTCCTTGGAAATCCACAAAAATGGGCACCACACAGAAGACAGTGTGCAAACGGAAGTGATACAAGTGACAAACTGTTCACGTCACTAATAGTCAAAAAAATGAAAAAAGAGTCCCGCGCGGTGTGGGTCCCTACGCCAGCTGTGTGGTCCGGGCTGCGCTGTGGGCAGGCTATGCAGCGACAGGAAACTGATGATTCTCTCCAGTCTTTACATTTTTTTCTGACAATTTTGCAATGATTTTTTTGCTTGTTTTTACGTTTAAACCGTGACGTGGCACAGAAGAGGGCACGACATGAACCTGTACTCGGCGAGTTGCCACGCTCCTTCCTGCACGGCGCGGCTCTGGCTGCTAACCCATACTTCCGTTTGCTTAGTTCTAAACTTTTACTGTATCAGTGGAATTGTACAGTATATACTTTCTCGTGAACAATTTCTTTTCAACTTTCTGCCTGTGGGGACATCTGTGTGGCTGTAGCTGTGGTCCACTCTGTCCGTTGCCATGTGGTTTTCCGTGGCCTGAGTGGGCTGCAGTCGTCCATTCTGCTGCTGCTGGACGTCGGCTTGCTTTCAGCTGGGGAATGTTATGAAGAATGTGGCCCGGAACACTCGTGCGTGTCTCTCGGTGGCCGTGTGCCCGCAGTTCTGCTGGGTGTTCGCCTGGAAGCGGACTGCAGAGCCACGTGGAGCGCGTTGTTCACGCAAATCGACAGTGACAAGCTGCCTCCCAAGGCGGCTTTTCCAACTTACGTTTCCGCCGCAGGGATGATGGTCTCGTGCCCCCACGTCCTGCCCAACACCGGGAGTGGTCGGTCTTGGCCCTTCTGGTGGGCGTGTCCTGTTGTCTCCGTGTCCCCGTCCTCCCCGCCTGCTCAGAGAGTGGCACACACGGCCTCCGTCACGACTCCTGGGCGATGTCGCTCTGTTTCCTTCTTGCCGCAGCCAGACAGAGACCTGCTTAGGGCATCTTGTTACGCTATTATCATGAGCACTTTCTCTTATCATTAAAGTATTCAAAGACACGATTTTAATGACTGCATAATATGCAGTTGCATGGATTAACATAATTCATTTATTCCCTTATTATACACCAAATTGCTTCTATTTTTTTCCTATTGCAAATGATGCCATGATGAACTTCCACATTTCTGAGCACTCTTCCACACTAGATTTTTAGTTGTCAGACTGCTCAATCGTTGCTGAATGCGTGAGTCAGAGAAATAGCCCCAGCCCAGCCCAGCCCCAGCGCCCGAGACCAGTGGCCGAGGGTCTGCTCGCCTGGTTTCCTTTGGAATGTCCTGGGAAACATAAGTTTAAGAAATGATCTAAAAGTTTAAGGATAACTTTTTTTAAGGAATAGAAATGGAGTGTACAGCTTCCGGGTGGTGGGGGGAGAATGAACAAAATTGAAAAGGCAAGAAAAGCGGTAGGAAGAGAGCAAAGACAGTGCGATGAACAGGAAGCACCGCCGTGGCCCGGGCAAGTTCAGACACGTAAGTGATCGTGACAAATTATTTTAAATTCATCTTCACAAAGAGATACATGATATCTTTTAGAAACTCCATAAAATCCAACATCATACTATTTACACAGGATATACCAAAAACAAAATTTGTATTTATATTTGAACTGAAAGGATGGAAAAAAAATATGAGGAAAATAAAAAAAAAATGTGTGGTTGGGAAATATCTGCACTCCCCTAAATCATACTGGAGCAGCATTAGCAAGGGCAAAGAGGTGCTTCATACCCTCAAAAGAACCACAGTCATGGACCCTTAAAAATATAACGGCAATCTCAAAGCAAGAATTGATATAATTTTGAGGAAATACTGACCGATCCACAGTGCAATGGGACATTTTAACACCTCTGCAGAAAGTGATGAACCAGTGGGAAAAGAATAGTTAAAAAATAAGGAAGAATTGGCTGGGCGTGGTGGTGCTCACCTGTTGTCTCAGCTACTGGGGAGGCCAAGGCAGGAGGATCACTTGAGCCCAGCAGTTGGAGATTGCAGTGAGCTATGATGACACCTCTGCTCTCCAGCCCACGCAGCAAATTGAGACCCTGTCTCAAAAAAAAAAAAAAAACAATTAAAATCATAAATATAGAAGCAGCAGTTGTTGGAGTAGGAAGAAACACAAATGATGGAAATGACAGACAAATGGCTGCTAGGAAGGACAATAACGTCTCAGGAGGGCGGGACCTTTGCCCTGCGCGGCGGGTGTCTCCAGCTTTCAGAAACAGCACCTGCTGGTAGAGGGAGCTGAATGTTTGCTGAATGACAGACTCCTAAGGAATAAAATTCACCCGTAATAAGAAAAAGGAGGCACAACTACAGATGCCAAAGAGATTTTTAAATATCCCAAGCATCAAGAGAACACAAAGACAAACCATAGACTGGGAGAAAATAACTGCAAAAAACCATCTCTGATAAAAGACTGCTATCCAAAGTAAGAAAAAGAACCCTTAAAACTCAACAATGAGAAAATGAACAACAACCCAATTAAAAAATGAGCAAAAGATCTGAACAGACACCTCACTAAAGAAGACACACAGGTAGCAGATAGGCGTGCGAGATACGTTCCGCGCCGTGCTCACTGCAGAACTGCAGATTAGAACAGCACTGAGGTTCCGATACACACCTGTGAGAGTGGCCCGGATTCAAAATCCTGCAACACCAAATGCCAGTGAGGACGCGGAGCGACAGGGACTCCCCCACTCATTGCTGGGGAGAGCGCAGAATGGAGCCACTTTGGAAGACAAGCTGGCAATTTCTTCTAAAGCCAAGCATAGTCTTGCCACGCAGTTCAGCAGTCAGACTCCTAGATATTTACCCAATTGAACTGAAAACTTATGAGCACGGAAACCTGCAGATGAGTGTTTATTCATAATTGCCCACACTTGGAAGCAACCAAGATGTCCTTCAATAAGTGATGGATAAATAAACTATGGCACAGCCATGCGATGGAATATTCTTCAGTGATAAAACGGGATGAGCCGTAGTGCCGAGGAAAGACATGGAGGAACCTCAATGCACATTGCTGCGTGGAGGAAGCCAGTCGGAAAAGGCCACAGACTGTGATTGCAACCACCAGGACGTTCTGGAAAAGGCAGAACCACGGAGACAGCAGGAAGATCAGTGGTTTCCAGGGCTGGAGTAGGGGATGAGTGGATGGGGCACGGAGGAGTCTTAGGGCATCGCCCGTGTGATTCTGCGATGTTGGACACACGGCATCAGACATTTGTCCAAATCCACAGAATGCACGATGGCAAGAGCAAACCTAATGTAAGCTGCGGACTTCGGGTGACCAAGATGTGTCAATGTGGGCTGTCGATTGTGCCAGACCCACCGTGTGCTGCAGGATGTTGAGACTGGTGCAGGCTGTGTACGGGGGGTATGAGCAAATGCTATACTTTCTGCTTAATTTTGCAGTGAACCTAAGCTGCTCTAAAAAATGCAGAATATTAATTTAAAAAAATCACAAGTGCATCCTGTGAGCAGCTTTGTACCTGTGAATTTGGAAACCTGGCTGAAATATAAAATTTTCTAGAAATATACAAATTACAAAAATTGACTCAAAAAGAAAATAAAAACCCTGAATAGATCAATAATTTCTGAATGATTTGAAGGGGTAGTCTCAGATCTCTGCCTTTCTGAAGGCACCATGCCCAGATGGTTTTATGGCATGTTTTACCAGACCCCAGTGACAGAATTTGGGGAACAAAATAGTGCATGAGACTGGGGTTCCTGACACAGCTGGGGCAGGGTTTGAAGCCTTGGCAGCACTTGACCATCCTCAGGCTGTGCCTTGGCAGCTTGCTGGGCCTCTGTGGGACCGTGAAGCTGGTTTCACAGTTGTGCCGTTGGCTTTTAATGTCTGTGCCCTGGGCGGGGTCTCAAAGCCCCCAGAGAACCTGATGAAGCCAGTGTGAGGGCTTTAACCACGGAAGGGGCCTGGGGTCTGGGCCTCAGGAGCAGCTGCCGGCTGCGGCTCGCCCTGGGCCCCCGCCCAGCGAGGTGTGCAGAAACCCGGCTGGGGCAGCGCCAAGGCCAGATGCCGTCACAGAGGGGAGTCATTGGCTGCTTTTGTGATTTCATTTATTTTTTCCACTAAGTCTGCTGGCTGGGAGTCCACGAGGCCCCCAGGCCCCCATGTGCTTCGGGGCTGATAAAGCAGCTTTGTCTGTCAATCACTAAGGTGGGCGGCGAGGCAGGCAGGGGGGAGGGCTGCCCATAGTCCTGTTCTTGTGGATTTGAACTCGATTCAGCTCTCGTGCAGAAAACTGACCTCTATTGCAGACTGTTCTGGTTAATTGGAAACCTGCGACCATGGCCTTAGACTTCAGCGACCCAAACTGGGGCTAGATTTTATTTTAAAACAAACAAAAAGAATGGGGCAGGGTACTTACTGTCAAGAGAATGTGGCATCTTCTTAGATGGAGGTGGAGAAATAGTTCCGCCAAAGCGCCATGAGAGACAGCCAGTAAGGCCACTGAGCAGGAGAACAGGATGGAGCGAGAAGTTTCCGTGGAGATAGACACGGCTGACCCTGAGAAGCCAATGGGACGGCCAGCGCCGCACCCTGGGGTGGAGGTGCTCCTGGATCCAAGGCTCCTAGAGGGTCCTGAGAAAAGGGGACTTTAGATCAGGACCCGTGACCACGACCAAAGAGACCTGACGGGCACAGGGGAGAGGAGGGGACCTGCCCCCAGCGTGGGCAGGCGGGTGCTCCCGCATGCGCCCACAGAGCCACCTCGGTGGCGCGAGAGAGCAAGGGCCTGGGTGTGCGCTGGTTGCTGGAGTAGAGAAGAGCTGGAAATGCCCTGAAATCGTTCCCAAGGACGGGATGCAGTGTGACGTTCACGCACATTGTGGGATGTAACACTGAGTTAAGATGAGTACATAGATCTGTTTGGTCAGCAGGGAGGGATCCGCAAGTGCAGCGTGGAGCAGGGTGCGCAGGCAGCCGCCGGGGGTGGTGCTCCCTGCGGCCAGGTGTGGCCCTCAAGACCTCTCCTGGGTGATCCTCACATGCTGACACCAGCCCGGCAGGGAGGTGCTGCTCTCGCTCCGTTTACAGAGGGAAACCCTGAGCCTCGGAGAAACCACAGAGGTGCCCAAGGACGCGAGTCTCCGCGGCGGGGCCGGGAGGCTCCAAGGCTGCCGCCCTGCCCCTGTGGGAACGACAGGCCACACCCGCTTGTGCGACACGCGGGCCACCTGTCTGTGTGTGTGCGTTATCTGTGGACACGTATGTAGAACATGAAGCACGAAAGGGGAAGATGTGGCCCCCGTCATTGTGACTGTGGGAAGCGGCGGTGGGGGTGAGGGGCGTCGGTGTCTCATTGCTGTCATGTGACATTATGTGCCGATGTAACTCGTACTGTATGTGTTTGCTTACAAATATAATTAATACACGTATTTGTATATATTTTAACTATATTTATTACAATTACATTTATTGTAATTTTTCTTTACATTAGATTATATTTCTTAGAACATGATGATTCAGATACAACCATTAATTCCGTGTTGTGAATACTAGAGTATTTGTTAAATTATCCTTTTGCTTTTCTGTAACTTTCAAATTAACTAAGAAAAAAAAGACGTGGTCGCAGCCCTTGGGAGCTGAACCTGGGGCTTGTTGAAGGCCGAGGGGCGGGCCAGGCGGCGGCCAGCTGCTTTGCTGCGCACAGAGGTGGGTGACGTGGGGACCTGCGCCCGCAGGGAAGACCCGGTGGGGGCGCTGAGGCAGACAGCCCCCGCCCATCCGTTTCCAACGTGGGGGTGGATGTCGGTCAAAGTCGCAGTCAGGCCCAGCCTGGAAAAGCAAAGAAGCCACCTCAGGAAGGAGGGGACGTGGTCCCCAGCGAGGCCCCGCGCCCCACCCAGCACTGGCGCTTCCGGCCACGCGCTCACCTGGGTCGTTCTCTTCTGGGCACGGATCACATGCAGCAGTCGCGCTGTTTACTCCCCTGGGGTCCTCCCGCCAGGGCGCCGACTCCCAGAAACAGGACTGTGTCTGTCTTGGTCACTACTGTGTCCCGGCATCTGGAACAGGGCTGGGCACGTGGCTGTCCCTCGACAGTATCGGGAGATGAATGGATGAAGGCCAGAGCGGCCCAGGAGCGTGGCCAGGGCTCTACAGTCCAGGGAGGCCTGGGCTGACTTGTTTTCTGCACCTGGCTTTGTTCCCTTGCACGTGACTCTGGGGCACTTCTGAGTGTCCCCCTGGCGCCATCTGTTGAGGTCGAAAGCCCAGGGATGCCCGGCCAACTTTTGTCTTGGTGATCCCCTGGGGAGGAGAGGTTTTACCCAGCAAGTGGTGTGACGAGGCAGGCCTGGCCGTGGTGGTTGATTGGTGGGTCATTTCACTCGCAAGCGTCTATTGGGCACCTCCTGTCTTCCAGGCACTGATCTGTGCAGTGACTGACGGCCCCTGGGGTGGGCATCGTGGTCCCATTCCAGGAGCAGAGAGCAGAGCTGAACATTCGAGGTCACCACCCATAATGAGGATGCTGGTGTCAGAGCCACACCCTTCCCGCCAGGCCCTTGGCCTCTGCAGCAGAGTCAGGGTGGAGACAGCCAGCCGGGGCTCACAGCAGCCAGGTGGCCTGACCTCGCTGTCCCAAGTGACCAGTGGCAAAGTCGCGTCTCTGCTCCGCACACCCTGTTGCAGTCTCTTAGTAAACTCTAGGTGACCACCGTCCTCACGTGCCCATGCCTGGGAATGCTAATGAGGACAGAGGACCCAGGGACAGCCACCGCTGACCTGGCCATTAAAAATAATTGGCCACCCATAAAGGGTAGGAAAAATGTTCACTTTCAGTTTGGCTGGGAAATGTGAATTATTCTTACGTTGCCATAGAAACCAAGGTAAGTTTCTAACATCTTTCAGATATTTAATTTTGTGAGTCCAGTGATGACCATGGTGCACTGCTCAGAGGAGCAGGGGGGAGGGAGAGGGGCAGGGCGAGAGGGAAGGAGGCCCCCACGGCAGAGAGGCCCTCCCTGCCTCCCCCGAGCCTGCAGCGCGCTTGCTCCCTGCGGACGCGAGGACGGCAGCCCGGGCTGGATGTGGGAAGATTCGGAGCACAGGGGACAGCACTCTGGTTCCTAGTGTCCCCAGGAGGGCGGTGCCCTGCTCTCTCTGAGGAGCTCCGGTCCTTCCTTCAAGGCCTGGTGACGTGGCAGCCCTGCGAGCTCTGGGCCGCGTGCCCTGGGTCTGTCTTTCTGTCTCCCCCACCAGCAACTCTGGGCGTGGAGGGGACCAGGTCACCCGTCCCTGCCTCTCCTGGTGTCTGGTGCACGGTGCCTCCTCCCGCTGTCCTGAAAAACGCAGTCATGCTCCGGGAGCCCGGGGTCCCAGCTCAGCCCGTCTGGGCCGTCTTGCTGTGCCCGCATGAGGGTGGAGCCAGCGGGGCAGGCATGGCCCTGCGCGCCCAGCGGTTGGCTCCCGGAGTCCTTGTTCTCCAGTGACTTTGGGGATGGCTGGATGGAAGCTCTGGGCCTGGGCGGCAGGGGCACTTCTCGGGGGCGGGGCTGGATGTAGGGGAGCGTCCAGGCGGCACTGCGGGGACACTCCCCTCCTGGGCCCTGGCCAGCCCCTCCCCAGTCCCTGCACAGAACCTCTGCCTTCCAGCCAGACCTGTGGTCTCCAGGCCCCGGCGGCCCCACTCCTCCCCTGCCCACCTGGCCCAGTCTGGCCCCCTGCGTCCTAGTTGTGGGGCCACCGCGGCTGTGGGCGCCCTCTGCCTCTGCCTGGGCCCCACGGTGTCTCTCCCTATCTGCAAAATGCCCGTGTGTCTTTAGGGCCCACCGTGAAGGGCCCTCCCTGCGATGGCTCCGTCCATGGCCCCCGGGGAGCCCGCACACCAGGCACCAGGGCCCAGCCCTTGCCCGGGGTTCCAGGAACGCACCTGAAGTCTTCGCCCCTCCTCTTTGCAGGGACGGGCCCAGCCTGGCCACCCCCGGCCCCAGGAGGCTGGCCTAGGGAGGAGCTGGGGGTGAGGGCACTTCAGCCAGGGCGAGCGAGAGGTCAGGGCTCCCCCAGGCCTACAGGACGAGGGAGAGGCCCACTGGAGCCCGAGGCGCCTCTGGGTCACGCTGGAGTGGTCCTCGCTGTCTTTAGGGCCTGGTGGACTGAGGGACAGTGGCGTCTCCGGGGCATGGCGAGGTGCACCCTCCACACTTCCTGGTCTCTCTTCAAGCCCCGTGGGGACCGTTTACTGCTCTTATTCTAGTTTCAGATAATTTGCTTAGAAATGTCTCTGTATCTGCTAACAGTGGTAGAAGCAAGGGGAAAATGATCAACCTCAAAAATCCCAAATTTAAATTGAGCTGTTTGAAATAGTACAACTTCCAAGTTACAGGCAGGTTAGATGACATAAAAAACACGAAAACACCGGTTGTGGAATTGCACGGAGAGCTTGCGGGAGGAGAGGAGGGGCCCTGCAGACGCAGGCCAGGGGGCTGCTTCCCGGGGACGGCGAAGAGGGTCGAACGCGTGAGACACACTGGCTGTCGTTGTATGGCATCTGTACACTCGCGTGTGTTTTCCGCGGTTAGAGTGGAGAGGCCGTTGAGGAACTGGCAAACAGAGCGGGAGGGAGGCCGGGCGCGTCCTCACGAGCCGCCCCAGGGTTGCCGTGGTGCCGCCTTTGAGCCTCTGCCCTCGGCCTGGCAGAGCGTCCTCCAGCCAGGCGCACCACGCTTTCAGCGCTGGGCACAGACCGGCCACTGCGGCCTGAATGTCTGTTTGCTCACCTGTGGGCAGGGCCACGTCCCTCCCTGGTGTCTCCCGGGGACCCAGGGCTGTTCGGATAACAGCAGCACAGCCCGTAACTGCCCTGCACACCCCGCATTTTACAGAAGAGGAAACCGAGGCACCGTGGCCAGGCATCGCCCCCGGGCTCACAGAGCTGGTCAGAGGTGGCGCAGGATGTGAATCCAGAGATGATGTCCTCGCCCACAGCCTCCTCCCGTCACGGTGTCCTCACGGCAGCCCTGTGGGGGGTTCTTTTATTATCTCCGATTTAAAGACGGTGGGAGGGGCGTCCAGTGACTTATTGAAGCCACAGGACCAGGCTGGCTGAGACCGGCCAAGGCGGGGCGGGTGGGAGTGGACAGCCCCGGGGGGTGTGGGGGAGTCCCTCCCTGGGTGTCAACGGAGGGAAGCTGTCCCCAGACCCCCGAGGGCTGTTTCCTCCCCCAGGCCGGGTCTGCCCTGGTGTTCACCAGGCCCCAGGGCCAGAGCCGGGAAACTGCAGCTCCTGAAAGATTTCCATCGATTTGCCAGATGACTGTTTTAGTTCTCCGTGTCGCAGGGGCTGTAATGAAGTGTCAGCGGGACGAGAGGATGAAACGGATGAATAAAATGTCTTTTATAGCGTCATTACACGTTTATATAAGATTTACTTGTCAACTTAAAACGTAATAGTGTGGTAATTTATTCGGTAACCTGATGAAGACATGCAGTTCCAGGTTCTGGGTGTGATAATTACCCCTCGAAAGGTCAGGGCACGTTCTTCCCCTCCCGCGCCCCGAGGGAGGGCAGCGGACGGGGTCATTTCCATCCCAGAGCTGACGCAAAGGCTCGGGATTTGCATACGGCCGGGTGCAGGGCGGGGCGTAGCCCACCTGTTGGCTCCTGGGTCAAGTTTCCTCTGGGTCTCTTGATCAAAGAGAAACGGGCTTCATTTGTTCAGCGTCACTCGCTCATGCACACCCTGTGCCCAGCCCCGAGCTAGGGCCTGAGGGGCCACGGTGAGTTGTCACAGCTTGGTGCTGGTGGGCACTCCCCGCCCAGGCGGGGGTGGCTAGTGAGCTCCAGTCCTGGACACAGCCTTGAGCACGGGCACTCTGGGGGCTCATCCAACCTGGGAGGGTCAGGGTCTTCACAGAGAATGGGACATTTCAGTTGGGCCTTGAGGCATGAATAGGAGTTTGTTGGATAAAAGAGAGCATTTTAGGAAGAGAGGAGCATGAATAAAGGTGAAGGAAGGACCAGCTGGAGATCTAGTCTGGAACACAGCATGGGTGAGTGTGGAGGTGGGCAGGGAGGAACAAGAGAAAATTCTGGAAAAATAGATTGAGACAGCCCCAGCTCCTCTGAGAACTAGGACCCCAGAGCTTAGGGGTCCGGGAGAAGGAGCAGGCGGGACATCCTCAGGGCCTACCGGGGGCAGCTGGGCCACTTTGGGCAGTAGTGGTCCCGTCTGGCTTTCTCCTCTCCGAACACGCTCATCCTGCTTGGGGGCTCGGACTCTCTCGTTGCTGGGACCTCTTCTGCCACCGTGTGAGCAGCCGTGCAAACTGCCGAGTCTCCCTGCAGGGGCCCTGGGCCCGTGGGCGCAGCCCCCAGATGCTCCAGCCCCTGCCCAGACAGCTGACAGTGACAGGTGTCTCCAGGCTGCTGGACTCAGTGCCACCCCTGTGCGCCTTCCCCTGGGCTGCAGGGACATGGGACTCATTGCAGTGACTCAGAAGGAAAGGACTTTGGGGCGAGAGGCAGCGAGGGAGGGACAGGAGATGTGTCCCCGGCCTGCTTGCTGTCCCTGGGGGTCACCCTCCTGCTGCCAGGCAGCTACGTGGCCTCCAGGTGCTCCCTGCCTCAGGAACTCGGGTGGCCGTGTCCATCCAATGACATGTGAGTGGACTTTGAGCTGACTCGGTTCTCACCTCTCTCTTCTTTCTCTGCTGCAAGACTGACAACGACCCTGACATCGTGGGCAACGTGGAGACAGGTGGGGACAGGCGGGCAAGGCCGAGGGAATGGCCAGCCCGCCTCTCCTCTGACGGCTGCAGTCAGCCCCTGGGCTGGGCCCCTGGGCTGCTGTCCCAGGTCTGGGTGGAAGGAGGGAGGTGACGATGGGGCCGGGTGGGGGCCGGTCCTGCTGTGTTGCCGCTACCACTCCTGGGTTGCATGTCCCTCTGCCCCTCCGAGTAAGTGCCTTCCTCTCCTCGCCTGGCGCCCAGGCATCTTGTGAAGAAGGAAGGAGCCCTCCGTTAAGGTGGAGTCTGAGGGTGTGTTGAGCCCTGAGCTGTGTAGCCCCCTAGCGTGCATGTGTGGGCGTGTGTATGTCTGCACATGCATGTGCATGTGTGCACTGTCTGGGAAATTGCAGAGCGTGGCCCGGGAGGCAGGACAGAGAGCCCGACTGAGGCCAGGTGGCCTGAGACGCACCCAGGCCTGTCCCGCACGCAGCTCAGCTGAGAGGGCTGCAGCCTCTCGAGGCGAAACTCCCCTCGGTTTCTGCACACTGGGGGCCTGGGGCGGGAGGAGCCTCGGGCAGCAGATCCTGCCCTGCGGGGGCCAGAAGGGGACCCCGCACTGAGCCCAGCCCCCAGCTGCCCCCACACCCTGCTTGTCCTTTAGGCTGTTCTTGGCACCTAAGGCCGAGCCTGTGCGGGTGTGACCGTCCTGGCCTCCGGGAGCAGGCCCTCCCCGTGTAGGGTGCAGGGGCGGCCCTGCCAGGCCCTGGTGTAGACGCCTCTGGGAGGGGCTGCCCACCCGGATCCAGGCCCTGCTCCTGCCCGCCCCGCCGTGGCTCCCCACTGATGGCTGAGTTATTTCTCCGGCGTGGTCTCGGTGACAGTGTTTTTGCTGACACGCAGGATTTCTGGCAGGGACCAAGCGAGGCCTTGCGATCCTACCTGAGGTCGTTAATTTATACAACCCGAGCCGGCTTTGTCAGAGAAGGATTTTTGCAATAACATTAACAAACCGTAAATATCCGCCGGGCCCCAGAGGAGGCAGTGACGCGTCTGCCTTTCGGGGCTGTCGGTGCGGGAGGCCCGCGGGCAGCAGGAACAACCTGGATCCAGAGAGCCACCGCTGTTCTTCCCCCTGCTTTCTGGAAGGAGAAGGTCCTCGCCTCTAAACGCCGCCTCCAAATGCCTGGCGTGGTTCTCCTTCTCAGGTGCCTGCCGCAGGGAGGTGAGAGCGGCGCCCTGTGAACTGGGAGCTCTTGGAGCCCTGAGACCCCAGCCCAGCCCTGAGTTTCCAGGTGGCCCCCCCAAGGGACACCCGCAGGCTCCCGTTGGTTCTCTTGGAGCCCATCTCCTGCCCGAGGGACGCTATGTCCAGCATCGCCTGGCAGGTGGGGCTCCAAGAGTCCCCAAGTAGTCGCTGGGGTGTGGCTCCCCTACCTGCCGGGGTGCCTTCCTGGTGTGTGATGTGGGGAACCCGAGCCAGCCAGGGGGCTGTGGCTCCCGGTGCTGGAGGGAGTCCCTGAGCTGTGCCCCAAGTCCTGCCGAGAGATGCAGGAGGTCAAGGCTGGAAAGGCCCGCGGCTGGGTGGCCAGCGCAGCTCCACTTCCACCCGTGGGTGTGTCACTTGTCTTCCCCTGGCATTGGCCTGTTGGCTTGAATCAGAGACCTCAGGACTCCTCTGGGGGCTCGGACACCACTGGTGTCACCTGCTCTTGTCTCGGTCCCTCCCGGGCCCCCTTCCGGCTCCGTGCGGGTCTGGCTGACATTGCCCTGATGCCACGCGGGTGGGCACGTGGAACCTGGCCCGCCCTGCCACTGTGCTGGATGTCTCTGAGCTCCAGGTGGGTCCAGCCAAGCCTTCCTTTCCCTCGTGTCGTTACAGGGCTGCGGTGCCCAGGTCCCCTGGCGGAGAGGAGCCAGGTGAGGAGCTGGTGCGGCAGGGCCGAGGTGCCCGGATAAGGCAGAGACGTTTGAGCAGCGCTTGAGCCCCTTGGGCGACCTCGCCCTTCCTGGCTGCAGGGAGAACAGGCCTGTCCTGGTGCTGGGGCTGGTCCAGTTGGGTTTCTGTCCCTTGCCTGGTGGCATCTTGTGTAATGTACCTGCCACGTGGGTCACCAAGCGCCCCTCCCCCTTCTTCCTTACTCAGTTAACTCTTTCAGTCCATGTTCTCCAGACAGGGACGCCTTCTGCGACGCAGCCTCGGCGCTCTCCTGGGGACGGGTCCTCCCTACCCGGGACACCCTCACCTCCAGCCCTGCCCGCTGCAGCAGTAACTAAGGGCGCAGTGAGGCCGGCAGGTGCGCCAACCGCCTGCGTTTACACAGCGCCCTGGGACCCCTCCCTTGTCTGCTAGCGAGATGCCCTATTTTATGCAAGGTTCCCAGAGCCCCGGTGCCACGGAAGGTTCCCCAACATCTCGCTTGGACTTGGTACCGGGGTGCTGGCGGTGGCTTTGGGAATGGGCTCTGGGTCATGTGAGCACCCCTTGGCGGCCTGTCATTGTCACACACACTTCCTGCTCCTTCTCACAGGGCTAAAGGGAGTCTGGCCCTCCAGGGCGCACGAACAGGACGGGTGTGCACCAGCTGGCAATGGGCTGAGGGCGCGTCCCTGGCTGCCTTGTCCCCCGCCCCCAGCCTGTCTCCAGCAAGCCCCCAGGCTCTGCCCTCAGGCCCCTCCGCTGCCTCCTTCCCTCAGGGCCCGGGCGAGGCCCTGGCCCAAGCCTGGGTCTTCCCTTGTCTGGACGCGTCATGCCCTTGGGCTTGACTCCTACTTGCTGTGTGACAGCAACATACTTACCTCTCTGTGCCTTGGTTTCCCCGTCTGTAAATGTGAGCTGTGCGGAAAGTGCTTCCAGTAGAGACGGGGCACGGGGGAGCCTGTGCACGCACCCCTAGTGGTGTGAACTGCCCTCTCGGGGCGTCCTCAGAAGAGCAGCCAGGGAGGCTTCAAATGCCAACGGGCCGCGGCACGTCCCGCGAGAACTCTGCTCTTGCCCGCAGCACACACCCAGCATCCTCTCGTGGCCATCAAGTTCCTGGTGACCTCAGAGCCAGGACGTCATAGCGTCCCCCAGCCTCCAGCAGACCCCTCCGGTGGGTGGTCCCCGATGGCCCTTAGTGCACCCCTCTGTGCGAGTGTTCGGGGGCTGCCCCCGCCCCACGCGTCTCCTCTTGCCGGCTCCTGCTCTGCCCCGCGTGCCCGACTCGGACCCCCGCGACGCGTCGCCCTCTCTCCCACCTGTGCCCTTCCCTCCTGCCCGGCGGCCTCCCTCCATCCCGCTGACCTGCCCACTGGGGAGGTGCCTTCTAGGGCGTGTCCAGGGCACCCCCCACCCAGGGCCCCAGGGTCTCCACGACCCACGGAGCCCTCTGCTCCTGCCCGTCTTGGATGGCCCGTGTGCTTAGCGAGGTCCCGATGTCAGTCGTTACTGCCGAGCGGGGATGGGGCAGAGCTGCCCCCATTAGTCCACCGTCGCCGGGTTCTTCCTGGGGAATTCATCGGGCATCTGGGCAAACACCGTGGGACTTGTCTTTCAGGGGGCAATGTCCTCAGCCCGCTGAGGGGACGCGCTGCTGACCCAGGGGCCGTGGCCTGCCGAAGGCGGGGAGTGACCAGGCTGCGAGCACCTCCGGGTCTGCGAGTTTATTCACGTGGAGAATCTCAGCGTGTCCACAGGAGAAGTTAGATCTTATTACCCGTTGAAAGGATCACTTTCTTGGGAGAAAATGCCCATGGAACTTGGGCTGACTGGTAAATTTGGGGACAGCCGCAGGAAAAAAATTAGCAAGGAGCACAGCTCTGAGCCACACAGAGCCGTTGGCTTTTCCTCACTGACCAGCTGTGACTTCGGGGTGGTCACGTCCCCTCTCTGGGCCTCAGCTTCCCCAGCTATAAAATGGGATAACTGGTGCTTGCTGGATTGTGGCGAGGCCGGGAGGGACAGGGACGTGGCAGCTTCTCAGCGTCGGTCACGGTGACCGTCTTTGTCAGAGGAGTTGACAGTGTGGTTTGTGCCCTGGTTTCAAGTGGAAGGAAAAACTATTTGGGTTGTTTTGTGTGGGTACGTGGTGCGTGACGTGGTGTGAGCTGTGTGTGTGATGTGTGTATGCTGTATGGTGTATGTGTGCTGTATGTGTGGTGTGTGTGGTGTGTGAAGCGTGTGGTGTGTGTGGTGTGTGGTGTGTGTGGCGTGTGGGGTGCGTGGTATGTAGGGTGTGTATGGTGTGCGTGGCGTGTGTGGCGTGTGGGGTATGGTGTGTGTGGCGTGTGGCGTGTGTGGCGTGTGTGTGGCGTGAAAAACACTGAGATAAAGATGAAATAACACTGTTACAATAATTTTAAAATTGCATTCTGTTGGCAGCACCGACACCATTGCGTCTTCACTAAGCTGTCACTGGCCCTGCTCTGTCGGGAGAGTGATGTTGTCCGTGCGTCTGTCTTGTGGGGATGTCCGTTTGGCATTTTGTGACTCTGTGACGTGAAGGTCTGATTTGGGACATTGTTGTACTTGGTTTCGATGATCATCGAAGAAGAAAACGGCTCCCGCAGGTGCGTGGGGCGACCCGAGGGGGGCCTCGCTGCGGCGCACATCCCGCCCCGCCTCGCCACGGTCCTGTTCCCGCCGCGCCAAGATTTGCGTCGCAGCACGGCTGATAAACCTTCCGTCTTTCTTGATGTCGATGGTTGTTCTTATAAACCGATTGCAAGATGTTGTCTTCCATCTGTCTGCCTACCGACGGGTTCCCTACGCTGGAACTGCACGTAAACGATTTCGCACAGGCTAGAAAATGCTTCTCCAGTGTCTGAAGGGCGCAGACAGGGATTTGTAAAGGTGACGCCCCGTTTCGGACACAAAAGCACGTCGCAATGCAAGCGTTTCCCAGCGTCCAACATCCATTTTCAAGGTGTTTTCTCTGCAGCTCAGTTTTGCTCGGAAGAGCAGCGTCTGTCTCATGTTGTCGTCGTCCTTATTCTGGAAGGACCTACCGAGTGAGTGTGTGATGTTTAAAAGATGTCGCTGTGCCACAGCAGGTGCCGACGGCCCCCGCGCCTGGGGAGACGGCGCGTTACTTCTTGCGGCGCGAGCTCCTTGAACTCGCGAGCCGGGACAGCAGCCGACCTCCGTGCGCCCCACGCAGCCGTGCGCCCCTCACCTGGTTCAAAGCGCTGGAGATTCTGCTGCCCTCTGCTCTGTTCTGCCTGCGTCTGGGCACTTCCACCTTCCACTGCCTGGGGCCGCAGCGTCACCGTCGTGGGCCACACAGAGGACACTCCGCGGGCGGGCACCGTGGCTGTCACCCCGGTCCGGAGTCCTGGAAATTCCTGCCCAGCAGCGTTTCCGCCCGAGGTTACCGCGGGTTTTCACAGAGCGGCTCTTCCCTTGGACAGCGCCTTCATCCGCCGCCGCGTTCCTTCAAGGGAACGCACAACAGTGAGCCTTCTTTCTTGTTTCACTTGTTTACGTTTTAGATTTTATTTCTATTTGACGCATGAAACTGCACACACTACGGCCACGGTCTGCTGCTCTGACACACGCACACCGCGTGACGGGTGCGTCTCCACCTGTGTCTCGTCGCCGACACGGACTCGGTAGCCGCCCGTCCTTCCCCCTGCTCGGGGCCCTGTGCGTCCCCCCGGCACTGGCGGGCAGCAGCGCTCTGGTTGCAGCCGTCCTTTCCTCTGTCATCGCAGCCGTCCTTGCCCTGGCAGGAGGGACAGGGCGTCTCCCCGGATGTGCGCGGTTTTGGTCTTTTGACAAAGAAACCTCAAAACAGCAGAGAGGCCTTGGGTATCGATCGTTGAGCTTTGTGCGGTGTTGCCAAGGATGCGGGTGTGTGGTTTGATTCTAGACGTGATTAAAGGCGTGGGATGTGGCCGCCCTGCTTTGTTTCTGGTTTAAATGTTGTGCTAATCCGGGGACTTGCCGCCGTGCAGGACACACACCACGGTCAGCGCCGTCTGATCGACAGCCTCCCCCACCTGATTAGGATCCTGGGGCCACCAAGGAGCTGAGTCTGGGGTGGAAGTGACATTCGGCCGCCTCTCCTCCTCGTCCTCCTCCTCTTCCTCCTCTTCTTGTTCTTCTTCATTTTTTCCTTCCCTCCTCCTCCTCCTCCTCCCTCCTTCCTCCTTCTCATTTTGCTACACTTGCAGTTTTTTCAATCTATAGTTTATCTTTCAGGAATCTTTTCAAACCACTTGTCCATTGTGTGATGCTTAATTTAATTAAAACCAACATACAGTGTATTCCACAAACAACCCACAGTAACAGCGGTACTTCAAAGAGCAACCCCGTCAGCACGTCTGTGTCCTGGGACTGTCCCCTGCTAGGGACGTGAGCCGCCCGGTGCGAGGGGCCGAGGGGCCAGCCGGGCATGTCGCGTCAGTAAGACGCACCTTCGTACCTGAACTGCCACGTGGGCGCAGGTGGCCCCGTTTCCCAGCAGACGGTCCGCCCCGGCCTTGGCGTGGGAAGGGACAAGATGCTGGGGGACGCGTGTGGTCAGTCCCAGGGATCGGACTTGCGGGGGGTGCCGTCCAGGCCTGGGCAGGGCCACTGGGCCTCCTTCCTCCTCTCGGTCCTGCCAACATCGTGACGGCAGCCTTGCAGGGACCTGGAGCCGGCGCCGCCCAGCGGAGCTGCTCCCTGATCCCCCCACCATGGAAACTGAGTCGATAAAATGTTATTAAACTGCTAAATTTAGGGATAATCTGTCAGACAGCAGGAGATAACTGACACAAGAAACAAAGGTTGAGACCTTTTCTAAGCATTTATTAATACTACGGGCCAGGCCCTGGGCCAGACATACCAAATCATCTCATTTAATCTCCCCGACACTCTGTGAGAAGCAGGTGCTGCCACTGTGGGCTTTCCCAGGTGGGGCCGTTGGGGCAGGAAAGTGAGGAAACCTCTCCGGGTCACACAGCCGGCTGGCAGTGGGGCTGGCATTTGCACCCAGATCCACCCAATTTTGAGCTTTTACAACCAACGCGTGGTCCCATCCCTCACGAATTCCCAGCCCAGCCGTCCGCCCTTCCAGCCTTCCTTGGACACAGGCCTGCCTTCCTCAGTTGCCGCCGGTGCCAGTCACGGCTGCAGCCGGGGGTGCCCGGGGCTCCAGGTGCGGCTGGCCGGCACAGGAAGAGCTTCCCGAGTTTGGAGCCAGCAGATTTGGCCTGAGTCCCCGCCATTGGTCGATGGCAGCGTTGCCCGAGCTTGTTGGGCGTCTCTGGGACGACAACGATCTCAGGGCTGGGCCTGGTCCGCAGGGTGGCCCCGAAACTAATGCAACGGGAGGGCGGCAGGATGCGCAGGGCGTGGGGGAGGCCCTCCCCGCCACGAGGTCTCAGCACCTGGCCAGAGGCCACGTCATGTTCCTCTACAAAGTGCCACCTTCAAAACAAATTCATTCCCCACGTGGATATGACCACGGCACATGACAATACGCAACAGCTCGATGAGACACCGGCAGATCACAACTGTCCGATTGCCTTAAAAACAAGGCAGTGAGGTCTCCCCAGAGGTGACCCGGCCGTCGTGGGACGTGTGCTGCAGGAGGAAGCTCTCGCCGCGCCTCCGACTGGCCTGGCTTCGTCCCAGGTCCAATCTGTTTCAGGCTGGGCCACTTCATCTTGAAAGTTCCAGAGCTTAGTATTTATCAGCAGAGCAGCTGCTGCTATTTGTTCTGCGTGATTTCACGTATTTATCGCCGTGCGTTTAGAACGCCTCCTTCCTTGCTCTAGCTCCGAGATCCCTCCCCGGACTCCACATTAAATTGATCAGATTCCGCCTCTGCAGCCCGCTCCCTGCCCAGGCCTCTGTCCGGCCTCCTGGAGTCGTGCCATTCAACTGCCAGGACGTTTTTCCACCTGAGAGGGAGGTGTTTGTGGAGGGCCCGGGGTCTGTGGGTGGCTGGTCTGAGAGCTCCTGAGAGCTCCCAAGCAAGAGCTCCTGTTGTGTGCCCAGGGCGGGCGGGGACACCGCCTGTCCCTGAGCTCATCGCTCCGGTTGAAATGGTCAACATTTGAGAGTTCCCGTCGCTCTTCCGAGGGCTCTGTTTCTGCAGTGCTGGGGAGCACGGGGCCGGGGCAGGTGGGCGCCAGAACCGTGGTGCTGCCCTGAGCTGGTCTGGGCCACCTGGCCGAGGAATCTGGGGGTGGGTTGGTTGGGCTGTCTGGAGACCAAGCCTGGGTATCCTGAGTTTGGGGGATGGTGGCCGTGCCCCTCCTGGCCAGCCCCTTCCCCGTCTGAAGGCTGCTGGCCTGGGGCCACACCTGCTAGCCTGAGGGGTGGTCTCCAGCCCCTTCCCTAGGGGGACGAACACCTTGTGCGATTGGATTCCTCCTGGAGGGGCTGCTCAGAACAGCAGGCTGAGGTCCCGGTGTGCCTGCCCAGCCCTGTGGGCCACTCCAGAGGGGCTCGAGGGAATGAGTCATGTGTGTACCGTCACTGAGTGCTGGGAGCCGAGGCCCAGAGGGGTCTCCACACCCTCCAGGGAAGCACTTGCACCTGCCCACAGGTGAGGGCCAGGTCCTGCCATCCCGGGCCCTGGGGAGGGCCATGTGCGGGCCGTGCTCCCCGGGGTGTTGGGGTGTCATAGCTTGAGTGGGCCTCATCGGGTCCTGAGCCACCAGCCGATGAAGTTGGACAAATGCCTCCGGCGGGGCTGGCGGAGATGACCCCTGGGGGTGGTCAGCCCAGGGCTCGCCTTGGTGGCAGGTGGAGGCACAGGCCCCTTAGTGGTCGGTGGGAGTGTTATTGTGTGGCTGCTGGCCCCCACCTCTCCAGGAACCATCCACAGTCAGCATTCAGCCGTCTAGGGGGACTGTCCCAGCCAAGGTGGACACGCGCCCCAGCCAGGCAGCCTGGCGGCCGTCCTCAGGCTTGAGCCCCGAGCCCAGGGATGGAGGCTTGAGAGTGGCTCTTCCCCAGGAGCCGCGGACGCCTGGAGCCCAATTCTAGCTGTTTCATTTCCTTCAGGGACATCTCCAAGTTTTTCCCCAAAAAGCAGTGGGTAGACGCCCCTCCCACAGCGGGGAGACAGCACCCTGCCGCTGAAGATGCCGAGATGATCACGTGTGTACGTCCACATGAGCCTGGTGGCTGAGGGTCCAGAGCACTGGTTTAACCCATGCAATTATTTATAGTATTAGCTCGATGTCATTCTTTCCTGCCAGACCTCGGGGTGCAGGATTGAGTCTATTTTGCTCAGCGCCGTAGCGAAGGTCTCCAGTGCCTGGTGGGGCCCCGGCTGGACGTGGCTGGACTCGGCTCCGGCCTGAGGAGCTGGCCACAAGGGGGTGCTCCATGCCCGCCTCTCCCCGCCCTGCCCAGACGCCAGGACAGGCCCAGTTCCTGGACCTGACTTCGGCCTAGTTCTAGTAGGCAGAGCTGTCACAGCACTTAAACGGTTGGATTGTCTCTGGGGAATCCCACGCGAATGTGAGTAAGCTCATGTGTGCTGACGGGGCGGGCAGTGGTCTCGTACGCACCAGTGTCCTCCTGCGGGATCAGCCCTGTAAACAATGCGATCTTGCCCGGTCATTGATCCTGGCGTGGGTATTTGATCCAAGCTCTACCAGGGAGAGTTTTTCCAAGGAACTGGAGCTGAGAAAAAGGAGTTCAACATTCCCTCGAGTGCCCGTGGAGGGAGACGCATGGTGGCAGTGCGTCAGTGGCCATGCCCTGCCCTGGGACATCTCAGCAGGGAGGAGGCCAGTCTACTCACGCGCCTGTGCAGGGGCGGGAAGATGTGGGAATAGACACACGGATGACCTTTGGCATTTGACCCCCCATTTGTCCCTGAGGTCCCACCATAGTCTTCTCCTTGGGTCCTGTGAAACATTCCAGCATCCTTGCAATATATTCATAGTTTTGCTTAAGCTGGGTTGAGCGGGGTTTCTGTTCCGTGCAACCAAAATAGCCCTAATCAATAAAATATTAAAACATATTCCTATCAACTTCAAGGTTTAATCAATATTCATAAATTACCACTTGAATATAACATTTGGCACATTTTTTTGCAATCATTTGACATTTTAGTTCCAGAATATTACTTTCTTTTCCTTCACGTTATGTCAATTACTTTAAGAACATTATGTCTTGTCTATGTGGAGAATTATTTTCTAACAACAGCATCCAACCTCATTT
This sequence comes from Avahi laniger, assembly GCA_963575035.1. Taxonomy (NCBI): domain Eukaryota; kingdom Metazoa; phylum Chordata; class Mammalia; order Primates; family Indriidae; genus Avahi; species Avahi laniger. Next base: position 14,600 of record CAUYSK010097468.1, on the reverse strand, counting down.
TCTCAGCAATTATTTGGACTTAAATGTAAGTTTTAATGATCCATTTGTTCCCCATTGTTCTCGTGCCCGGTCCCACCCTGTCTCATTTTCCTTTCATTCTAATGAATTGCACCTCACGATTGTTTTTTCCCAGAAAGAGCTCTGTTCCGCATGCTACCTGAGTCCTCAAAAATGGGTCAAGTTCATTTCGCCCTCACAAAGGAAGGATATTTTGTCCGATGTAAAATTCTGGTTTTGAGGTCCTGTTTCTTCAGAACCTTGTAGCGAGCACACAAATGTTATCTTCTAGCGTTTTTGGATTGCAGATAAGAATGACCAATGCCGGTGGGCACTTTATTCTTTTTGATTAAAGGCAATCTATTCTTTTTATACTCTGGAGGCTTAAAGACGTCTCTAATCCTGAGAGTGGGAAGTTTCACCAGGATATACGTAGCCGCGCGACCTTTTTGCATTATCCCTTATCAGTACCCCGTGATCGGAGAGCTCAAGTCTTTTTCTATTTCAGAGGAAATTTTCTTCTCTTATTTCTTTGATTACTTCTTCCCCCCACTCTCCTTCGGGCCCCCGTTGGGAAGATACCTCTTCTCCTGGATCTACTGTCTTTCTCTTTACCTGCTTACAATCCCCGCTTCTCATTTCTCCTCTGCGCTAGGAGACCTTCGTGACCTTCTCGTTCACCCGTCAGGGTGTCAGCCACATCATCCACAGCTCCTGTTACTTTAGTAATCGTGTTTTTAATTTCAAAGATCTCTTTCGTGTTCTTTAATCCCCCATTTAAAAAACTGTGGCCGGTTCCAATTTTACGGATGCAGTAGCCTTTTGAGTCCCTCTGCGAATGCTAATTAGAAATTTAACATTCTCTTCTGTTTCCCGAGTTAATCCTGATTCATCGTGACTTAGCTGACCTCTAGGTCATTTTGGAGCTATGACTTACAGGATTTAACACTCCCCTCGATGGATCCACTTGTCCTATAGGGGCCTGTGTTTGTATCTGTTCCTAATGAAGTGACCTGCGGTGGCCCTGGTGGCTGGCACCACGCTTTTCTCCCTAGCCCAGGGTTGACAGTGTTTCCTGTTGAGGCCCCAGAGTAGAATTTTCAGCTTTGCAGGCCATACAGTCCCTGTTGTGGCACTCAACTCTGCCACCACAGCAGAAAGCAGCTCTAGGTGACGTGCAAACAGGTGGCCTGGCTCTGTGCCTCTATAATGTCACAGAAACTGGCGTTGGACATGGCCCATGGGCCGCAGTCTGCCGACCTCTGCTCTAGCCCACGGCAGGAGCCCCTTGCGCCCCGTCCCCGCTCTCTAAATTGCCGCGGTCGTCTCTTCCCTGGCCAGGTGCAGCCTGCGCTCGGTGCTCCCCAGCTGTGGCCAAGGGACGGGCCAGCTCTCTCATCTGCCTTTGTTTCCTACGTCCCATGGCGGCGTCCTCTGCCAGCTTTGCCCACCAAGCCCTGGGGTTTGGGGTACCCCCAAGGGGAAATTGGTGCCCATTTCTGCAGTGGACGCCCCCAAGGCCTGGGCTGCTGCTTGTGCCTTTCTGGGCAGCTTTGTTTCTGCGTCAGCCCGTCTGACCATGTGGTTTATTTCAGAATTTTCTCAGCATTTCTGATTCTCTGTTTTCTGTCGCTTAGGTGTGTGTTCATATTCTTAAGTCGCTCACATGGGAGTGTTGGGGGCAGAGCCAAGCCCCTGAGTTCGGGCTACTATCTGGATCTAGAAATCTGGGATTCCCCCCTACCTCTTAAAAAAAGCCTTCTTGAGGTATACTTCGCACATCGTATAATTCACCTTTTCAAGTGTACATTTCAATGATTTAAGTTATTTTACCAAGTTGTGCAATTATCACCGTAAATCAGCTTTAGAACATTTTTATCACCTCCTAAAATCATTTTTCGATAGTTTATTTATTGTCGATTGAGTCTTATGATACAGTAAGGCCTGTTTTAGGTCTGCGCAGTTCAGCTCATCGAGCTCTGGGTTGTTTCTGCGCTTCCGCCGCGGTGTCTCGTTACCGCCGTTAAACAGACGTCTCAGTCCCTGCTGGGGGCGCGCGCCTCATCCCCGAACTTGCCGAGTTCCCTTTTAATCATCTTCCGCTAGTACGTGGGGCATACTTGGCAGTATCGTCGCCGAGTTTGTTGTTTTTTCTAATCAGGACTTCAATTGGGATCGGGCCAAATATTTAACATATTTTGGGAGAATTGATAGATTTTCAATGTTCAGACTCGCCATCAATATAGCATGTTCTATATACTTGAATATTTTATCAGTAAAGCTTGTGGTTTTTGCTTCACACAAGTACTGAAACATTTTCATGGCAGCTATTTCTAGGTCTTAACATACTTTTTATCTGTTGCTATTTTGAGCGGAATCTTTTCTTTTTCCTGTTGTAGATACTAACTGGTGATCGCTATTACATAGGAAAACTATGAATTTTACTATTTTTATCATATTTATTTTAAATTTTTAGATAATTCCAAACTTTCTGCTTTTTTAAAAAAACTTTATTATTTATTTATTTATTTGTTTTTTATTTCAGCATATTATGGGGGTACAAATGTTTAGGTTACGTATATTGCCCTTGCCCTCCCACCCCGGCCCAAGTCAGAGCTTCAAGTGTGTTCACCCCCAGACGGTGCGCACCGCACTCATTACGTGTGTATACCCCTCCCCCCGCCCCCATCTGCCCGACACCCGATAAGAAAACTATAGATTTTAAATATTTATTGAGAACTTAACCAAATTGTTGAACCGTCATCAATTGTGGTTTAAAAATGTTTTAATGATACATAATGATTATACATATTTGTGGGGCACATGCACACACTGTGCGATGGTCAGATGGGGGTATTGAGGATGTCCACCCCTGCGAACACGCGTGCATGCACCCACGTATCCGTGTACGTCTGCATGCACATGCAAAGCTCCTATACAAATCTAGGTAGCATACGCCTATGTACACACATGCAGGTACACATACATGCCCGTGTCCATCTGTACGCACATGCAAAACACCTATACACACCTATGTAGCACACCCACGCCTGTGTACACACATGCATACACACCTACATAAACACATGCACACACACGTGCGTACACACAGCCTGTTTCAACATCTCCCTGTACTCGGGCTTCATGGGTGCTCCCTCTCCCCTCTGTTATGGGTTAAACTGTGTCCCCGCAAAGCACATGTTCAGGTCCTGACCCCTAGGACCTGCGAACGTGACCTTCTTTGGAAAAGGATCTTTGCAGATGTGATCAAGTTAAGATGAGGCCATACGGGATTTGGGTGCCCCTAATCCGTGACTGGTGTCCTTAAAAGAAAGGGGACATGTGAAAGCAGAATCACACGGGGAGGAAGGCCACGCGATGACAGAGGCACAGATTGGAGTGAGGCCTCCACGTGCAGCTGGACTCTGGAACAGGAACGAAGGACCCTCGCCTCGGGCGTTGGGAGGGAGCGGCGCCCTGCCCACACCCTGCTCTCGGACTTCTGGCCTCCAAACTACGAGGGAATAAATGTCTGTTGTTTAAGCCACCAGGCTGTGGCGCTTTGTCACAGCAGCCACAGGACACCGACACACCGTCCTGCATCCCACACGCCTCCATTCTGTCTCCTTGCCCTCCTGTGCCCTCTGCCTGCTGTCCACACGACCCCGCCCTCGGTCTCTCAACACCTCCGCTGCCTCCCTAGGCCGCGGGACGGCGCCCTCCGCAGCCCTCCGGCCCAGCCGCCGGAGCTCCGCCACAGGCTGGGCGCCGTCTCCTGTGTGTGTGTGTGCGTGTGCGTGTGCGCGCGCGTGCGTGGATCTCTGCACCCTCAGTCTCAGTCCCTCCTGGGTCTGGGGGACAAGCCCCAGTGCCTGCCACCAGCGAGTTGCGCCCATCGTCCAAGGAGAAAAGGGACTTTGCGTGTCTATTAATAAGTGAGATTGGCCTGTGTTTTCTTTAGCACCCTGCTGCTAGGTTTTGATTCAAGGTTAAATGTTGTTATAAAACAAATGGGAGGTTTGTTTTAATGGCCCGGAACTGTTTATCTCACACCGGAGGGATCTGCTGTTTGAAACCGTCTGAGCCTGGAACAAGTCAGAGGTTTTTAAAATTAAATTTTAAAATTTCCTTGCATTGTTATTAGTCATTGACATTTTCTAGAATTTTTATAATTTATATTTTCCTAGGAAAATGTCCCATCTTGTTGAGAATTCAAAATATATTAACATTAAAGTACACATAGTACACTTATAATTTATGCTTTTTTTTTACTTTTTGAATCCCTTTACCCAGAGATTTATTTATTTTGTCACATAAAATAAAAACAACAGAAGTTATCCTGTTAACGCTACTTTTTCCTCCTTTCTAATTCATTAATCTCTGCTTTTTTCTGCCCTTAGTTCCTACCTTGGTTTTTCTTGGATTTGTCTTGTTTTCTAATTTCTGTTACACGGATTTGCCTTGATTTGCTCGCCAGTCCTGCAGGATGACATTAGGCTATTTCCAATCTTTCGAAATTTCAAAGATTGCTGTAAGTCTTGCATTCATTTCATACACACACAAGAGCGTATTTGTATTAATAGTATAACATTTCTGGAAGCAGAATTGCTATTCAGAAGCTGTGTGTATTTCTAATTTTAATAGGTTAATTTTTTTCTCTATAGAATTTGTGCCAATTTACATTTTCATCAGCAATATATTAATTTCATTTTGCTTAAATCACATATTACACATATATTGTAGGCATTTTACTTAATACCACATTTATCTGTTCTAAACACTTGGCAAATTTTAACTCACTTAATTCTCAGAACTACTCCATTTTACAGATTAGGAAATTGAGGCTGAGCGAGATTAAGCGACTTTCCCAAGTTTGTTAAGTGGTGAAACTGAAATTCAGGTCTAGACATTCTGGTTCCAGAGTCCACTCTCTTACCCAGCACGCTGAGCTAACTGTTCTCACACTTTCATCAACATGCAGTTGACAAATATTTCAGTCTTTGCCAATTTGGAAAGTAAAAATAAAAGAATCTCATTTTAGTTTTTTAATTTACACATTCCTTACTGTGACTAAGGTTGAGTATTTCTTCAAATGTTTAAGAAATGTGTTTTTCCCTTTCTGTGAACTGATTATTCACGAACCTGGCCTATTTTTTCCTTTTGGCTATTGTCCTTCCTATTGGTTTATAGAAGCTCTTTACATATTAAAGCAACTAGTTCTTCCTGTGATATGAAATGCACATACCTTCTTACTCTTTTACGTCTTTTAAATTTTTTTTTTTTCGAGATAGAGTCTCACTCTGTTGCCTGAGCTAGAGTGCAGTGGTGTGATCACAGCTCACTACAACCTCAAACTTCTGGGCTCAAGTGATTCTCATGCCTCAGCCTCCCAGTAGCTGGGACTGCAGGTGCACACACATCACTATACCCAACTAATTTATTTTTCCTATTTTTTGTAGAGACAGGGTCTTACTCTGTTGTCCAGGCTGGTTTTGAACTACTGGCCTCAAGCAATACTCCTACCTCTGCCTCCCAAAGTACTAGAATTATAGGCATGAGCCACTATGCCTGGCCTATGTCTTTTAAATTTATATTTTTTATAGTAATTTTAAAAAAATTTATGTAGTCAAAATTTTCAAATTTTTTGTACATTTTTATGTGTGTGACCTTTTTTAACACATTCAGAAGACCTGGTCATCCTGAGATTTGAATCATTCTTTTAGGTTTTCTTCTAGTCTAAATAATGATAATTTTACCCCTTCTCAATTTTTATATATCTTATTTCTTTCCCTTCTTTAATTATGTTGGCAAGTATCTCTAGGATAGTGTTCAACAATAGTGGCAATAGTAGAATCTTTGTCTTGTCTTAACTTTAATGGGAGGATATTTATAAGTATTACCCTATTAGGTATAATTCTGACCCTTGGGATGAGATAAATATATTTTATCATATCAAATATCAATTCAGTCATTTTTGAGTCATAAAAATATGGCTGTTGAGTTTTATTGATGCTTTTCCAATATAAATAAAAAGATCATATGATTTATCTTTTGATCTAGTAATATGATGAATTATATTAATATATTTCCTAATATTGAAACATCCAAACATTTCTGGAAAGAGGTTCATTCCATTTCTCTATTTTTTCATTGAATTTCTTAAAGATTTTGCTTTCCGAATGTCGATGCCTCATTGTTGGTGCGTAGGTATTTGTGGGTGCCAGGTCTTGACTGTGGGGGCTTTCTTTATCCTTACAATGGGCTCTGTTCTGCTCCCTTTAATGCTCTTTGTCTTCAATTCAAACTTATCTGATATTAAGATTTTAAGATTGAGACCCTGCATTTTCCTTTCTACCCCCACCCTTTCTGAATCACTTTGTTTTAGTGCGTTTCTTATATATAGTGTAGATATAGCGTGATCAAATCTTGGAGTTCTTTTCTTTTCTTTTTATGATTGAAAAGCACACCCCGTGAGACAGGCCATCAGTTATCAGCAGAGGGTGCCTGGCCACCCCTCACTGGCCAGCACGGCAGGTCCCCAGGCGGGGACCACTCATCACGTTGCTAACCAGTGTTTTCTTAGTTGTTATTTTTCCTGTGATGGGTGAGTTTAGCCCGTGTAAGTATCACTGTACAGATACATTGAGAAGATAGTTTGCTTCCACTCTGTCATGATTTTTTGGTTATACCTTCTGTTCAAACCTTAAACCCCTCTCGCAGTTTATGTTTTCTTTGTTTTATGTGTTCCCGTCGTTTTTTGGTAATTTAGAACATACACATTTTGTTTGAGTGATTGTATTTTTTAAACTTATGTAAAATTCACGTGACATAAAATTAACCATTTTAAAGTGTACAATGGCGGCTGTAAGTTTTACTATACGTTTATAGATTATTCATAATCCTTCTCCATGTGCCTTAGACCAGCAGTTCGCAAATTTTTTGGTTCCCTTTGCTCTCTTGAAAACATCATGGAGGCTCCCCAAAGAAATTTTGTTTCTGTGGGTTATATCTATTGATACCATATTAGGAACAAAAACTAAAGAAATTTGAAAATACACATTATCTTATTTAAAGTTACAGTAATAAGCCCATTACATATTAATAAAATAACATATTTTAATGAAAAATTACTAAATTTCTAAAACAAAGAAAAATTTAGTAAAAGGAAGGACATAGTTTTACATTTTTGCAAATCTTTTCAGTATCTGGCTTAAGAAGACAGCCGATTCTCATATCTGCTCTGCATTCAATCTGTTGCAATATGGTTTTGGTTTGAATTTTGAAGAAAACCTCGTTTAACGCAGACATGTAATTGGAAAAGGGAAGAGTATTTTGGAAATCTTTTCAGATAATTGTGAATATTCTTCTTTGACAAGTGGTGGTTTCTAAAAGGTTGGTTGCATTGTGGAATCTGAAACCACATCAATGACTTTTTCACTCTGTTACATTAAAATCTATTTTTCTACTTATCATTTTGAACGAATGTTTTACCCCTTTATGATTTTGTAACATCGTTTATTGGTCACTTGGAGACTGACCCTGAGTTACTCAGATCTTCCAGATGTTGACACAGTACTTTATACAATATCGAAAATCACATTTGTTAAACCCAATTAAGGAGGAGAAAGACTTGCACATTGAAAACTACAAAACATTGTGGAAAGAATTAAAGAAAGACACAAATAAATGGAAAGACGTCCTATGTTCATGGAAGGCTTAATATTTTTAAGATGGATGTCCATACTACCCAAAGCAATCTACAGATTCAATGGAATCCCTGTCAGAATCCCAGTGGCGTATTTTTTGCAGAAATAGAAAAATTCACCCTAAAATTCATATGGAATCTCAAGGGACCCTAAATAGCCAAAACAATTTTGAAAGAGAAGAACAAAGTTGGAGGAGTCACATGAACTGATTTAAAACATATTACAAAGTTACAGAAATCAAAACAGTGTATTATAGTACTGGCATAAAGATGAACAATTAGACAAATGGAATAGAATAGAGAGCCCAAAATAAACCCTTGCATATGTGGTCAAATAATCATTGAAAAGGATGCCAAGACCGCTTACCTGGGGGAAAAAAGTCTCTTCAACAAGTGGTTTTGGGAAAACTGGATATCTACATTCAAAAGAATGAAGTTGGATCCTTAGCTTACATCATGTATAAAAATTAACTCAAAATGGATTAAAGACCAAAATGTAAGACCTAAACTATAAAACTCCTAGAAGAAAACATAGGGGAAGAGCTTCATGACATTGGACTTGGTAATAATTTTTTGGATATAACACCAAAAGCAGAGGCAACAGAAGCAATAGTTAGACAAATGGGATTTCATCAAACTTAAAAACTTTTGTGCATGAAAGGACACAATAAAGAGAGTGAAAAGGCAACCTCTGGAATGGGAGAAGATATTTGTAAGTCATATATCTGATATAGGGTTAATATCCAGGATATATAAAGAACTCCTATAACTCAGCAACAAAAAGCAAATAATCCAATTAAAAATTGGCAAAGGACTTGAATAGACATCTCCAAAGATAACATATAAACGGCCAACAAGCCTGTGAAAAGATGCTCAACATTCATCAGAGAACACGTCAGAAAACACAAATCAAACCACAACGTGTTATCACCTCATACTCGTTAGAATGGCTACTATTAGAAAAACAGAAAATTAGTGCTGGCAAAAATATGGAGAAATTGGAATCCTCGTGCACTGTTGGCGGGATTGTAGAATGGTACGAATGTCATGGATAGGGAAAGGAGAGTTAGTGTTTAATGGATATAGAGTTTCCGATTTGCAGGATGAAAGAGTTCTGGAGCTCTGTTTCACAGCTCCGTGAATACGCTTACTGCCGCTGAACCGTGTACTTAAACATGGGGAAGATGGTACATCTTATGTTAGGTATTTTTTACTGCGATAAAAATAACCACTTTTGTTAATATCACCATCACTCCAGAAAAGTCTTTATTGAGAGGCTGTTATTCGCAGCGGCAGTCGCAAGTTTTCCAAAATTCCAATTTTCACAAGAAACTCAAACGTTATTATCGACAGCCACGACTGTCAGTTCTCCTCGCACCGACAGGCTTGCTTCGTTTATTTTTGAACAAAGCAAATACCTGTCAAATACCTAAATCTGGACAACCATATATTGTCAGTTGTTCTTTCACGTAAAAATTACGTTTCATGAACAAGGAGCTAGTTTGGCTCATAACTGACACGTCGTGCAGGAGCTTGTCTGACGACAGCCGCCACACGCGGCCCGTAGCAGAAGGCTTCCCGGGCGCCTCCCTGTCGTCATAGAGAATGTTAAAAAGATGCGTATTCGAGCATTGAAATTTAATAACAGTAACAATTTTTCCTGCTCATTAAGGACATAACTGTCCTCGCCTTTTGGGCGAGCCTGGTGGTGGCTGGCACAGTAACCGCTGTGGCTAAGGATCGCGCCAGCGTCACCTGCCGTCCCTCTCACGTCACCAGTGTAAACGTCCCCACAGGTGTTCGAGAATATGTGATGAGATCTAAAAAGCCATTCTGCAGTCCGAATTCCCACGCCGCTGTCTGCCGTCAAGAAGTCGCAGACAAGCTCTTCCTAGATGACAAGTTCGTGCTGACACCAGCCCGATGCAAGCGGGTGGCACGTCCAGCCGTGTCTGGAGCCTCCCATTTGTAAGGCGAAAGTACAATTCTGCCCAAAATACGAACTCAATCTTCACGTTTGCAGTTCGACGTTTGCCCGGCGAGTCACTGTGGCGCTGGAAGGCGGCGGTGCTGCGCTTTCGTCCTTGGCTTCTCACCCAGCCACATCCGGCAGCGTCTGTGTCCGCGGCCGCGGCCGTCCCCGGCTATCGTGTGGGCCTCTCCGCCGTGGCGCTCTGGTGGCCCTGTAAGATGCTTCAGTGCCTTTTTCATTTCTACTTTGAAAAGCTGTAACGAACAATTTATGGCTTTTAAAGCTCTCATCACATGCACGTTTAAAATATTCCATTCCTTTTTCTTTAAACTCTGAAAGATTGGTCTTAAAATGATGCTGCTACTCAAATGGTACCATAATACTCCTTGAAAATGTTCTGTAGCATAAGACACAATAAAATAAATATAAACATCCATAAAGCCGAGGAGATAGCTCTTGTCACATTTTTGTTTCTTACCTACAGTTTCAGCCGGTTTCCTTGGAGCGGGTTCCTTTCCCTTCCTCGTCTGCAGTGCTCTCGGACATGCGGTGCAGCTGTGGGCTGAGCGAGTGAGTCTCCCATCCTGCTTTTTAAACAACCAACTTGTCTGTAAATATAAGAAAAACATATTCTAAATAAATGTGAATTTTAGAATAAAATATTAGATTTTAAAATAAGTTTCTGTAACATTTAAAAATTTTGAAAATGTTCAAAAAATATTATTGCACAACGAGACAACAAAGAGAAACATATTTCACTGACAGAAAAAGGACTTCTACAGACTGATTGGAGCTGTCCAATGAAGCAGCTGTCCTTGGGAGGAGGGAATCACCCGTCATCAGAGGTAATCAAGTGTTAACTGGACAGCAGTAGGCTGGGAGACTGTGGAAGAGATTTTTCACCCAGTGGGGACTTGGACTCGATGCCTTTGAAGGCTTCCAAGCCTGGCGGTCTGCAGTCCGTCCCCTCCACGCCCCTGCCCCCCCTGGGGTCTGCAGTGCCCTCCGCCCATACCCGGCTCCAAGTCTGGCGTCTTCTCCGCTGGTCCTCACTGCGCAGCCTTTCTGAGCCTCGCGATCTTGGCAGCAGGCTCCATTTCGAGGCCTCCTTCGCCCCTGGCTTCTGGGACACCGAACGCGCCGGGTTCTTCCACCCCCCCAGCCAGACTCTGCTGCCTCCACCCTCCCCGCCTCCCAGGGAGGGAAGACGTCCTCGGGCTTGGCCGTCGGACCATCTCCTCGTTCCCGCCACCTTCTTCTGGGGACCTCGCTCCTCTCCGAGACTCCCTTTGGCCGGAGCTTCCTGCGTGGCCGCCAAGTGAGAAGCCGTGCCCTCCTGCCGCGGGCTCCGGAACCCAGCCGGGGAGTGGAGCCGCCTGGAGGGAGGAGGGAAGCCCTCGCGAGCCCAGCTCGCCAACCGGAAGGAACGGGGGCTGTGATGGCATGGCAGTGACGGCACCGAATGCCTACTGGAGTCCCCACGGGGCAGGCATTTGCCTCGTTAATGCTCTGGGCAGCGCGAGAGGTGAGTGTTCCCTGGTCTTTGCAGAGCTAAGGAAACGGGGTTCCAGGGATTATGGAGTTTGTTCTCCGTCTCCCAGCCGGAAAGAAGCAAAGCCAGGACTTCAGCCCGGCGGGTCCCCCGTGGGCCTGTGTTTTTAGCTTGGCGTGTACTTAGAAGGCTCCCCGTGCTCCGACAGAGAGGCTAGGAGAGGCCCGGGAGGAGGGAGCGTTCCAGGGAGGGGACAGGGCAGCCAGAGCAGGGGCCAGTGGCCCCAGGGGAGACCCATGGCAGGTGTCGGGGGCCCAGGAACACTGAGGGACCGTGACCTGGGAGGCACACCTCCGGGGCTGGAATCCCATCCCACCGCTTAACTGATGCCGGCTTGGGGCGAGTCCCATCTCTCCTGCCCCTCACCTCTGAAACGGGGCTGGCCGTCCCCCCTTGAAGGGTTGCTGTGGGGACGAAGTGGCGCCTTGTGTGCAAAGGAGCCAGCCCACGCTCGCGGGGCAGGCCCGCAGCACACGCTGTTCCCTCCCGCTTTGGATTGCTTTTCTCTCGGAACATGGTCTTCCTCTACAAGATGTGAGCACCCTGCATATAAATGACAGCCGACATGGGATTTCTCTTGCTTTAGCAGAGAGAAAAATAGCCTTCAATTACTCCGTGTGCATTTCCATTCAGAACGCGTGGTTGCTATAGCAAAGATCATCGACCCAGAACTCGGGCACACAAGCTAGATGGCAGCCTCTCCCAGGATACGATGACAGCTCTGCTGTCGGCAGACCCACCGGGGGCTGCTTGAGCCAGGGCCGGAGCTGACCCAAGGGGCTCCGTGGGGCAGATGCCTTCAGAGGTTGAGTCAGGAAGGGAACCCGAGGCGCCGGTGTTCAGAACCACCGTGTCCCCCATCCCAGCTGCTCCCTGGGTGTTTGGTCTTCCCTGAGGTTTCTTTTGTGCCTGACATCCCCACTGGCCCGGGAGAAGGGGCGGGGGTTTGGTGGCTGAAGAGAGAGTGGATTCAATACTTTTTCTTCAAAGGAAGAAGTCAAAAGATAATGGTTCATTCTTGTCTCTGACCTACAGAGACTTGGAGACAAAGAATGCTTTTAACAACATAAAGGTAAACTCTTATAGAACTGAAAGATGGGATTTATACTTTTAAAATCACTGGTTAAGAATGAAATACCCAAATGACCATATTTATACTGAGAAAAAAATTCTTTTTAAAGGAAAGTACAAGAAATAAGTACAAATATCAAAAAGCATAATACAAAGGTATAGAAAGTCAAACATATCCATTTGGGTCATAAATAAATAAGTAGGCTTAATTTCATTACTAAAGAAAAAAACAAAACACTCTCAAATTGGGTTTAAAAATATTCACCTATCCATCCACCGATGTATCCTCCCGTCAATCTGTCTATCCAGGAATCTGTCCCTCTGTTTACCCATCCATCCATCCATGAACTTATCCATCCATCCACCTGCCACCCGTGCACTCACCTATCTACCCACAAGGCTGTCCATCTAGTTGTCTATCCATCCATCTACCCACCATTCATCCACACATCCACCCATTCATGCATCCATCTGTGAATCTATCCATCCATCCACCCCCAGGAATGAATCTCTCAATCTATCCTCAAATCTATTCATCCATCCGCCATCATCTATCCATCCATCCACCCACAAGTCTATTCATCTGTCCGTTTATAAATCTGTCCGTCTATCCACCAATCACCTACTGTCCATGCATTCATCTATCTGCCCACCCATTCACCCGTCGTAGATGCAGACAGGCATGATGCATCCATCCAATCGTTAATTCACGAAACACTTCCTGAGCATTGCTTTGTGTGAGGCCCTGGGATTCAGAGATGGTTCTCCTGTGGTTCTCGCCCTTGAGTCTTTCAGAGCATACTTGGTGGATGCCAATCTGTAAGCAGAGATATTAACCAGATATCTCTGTCCAATGGAGGGTGTGTCTGCTGGGGAATCATGAGGGCTTCCCAGAAGAGGTGACTTGTGTAATCTGGGCCTTAAGCAATCACTGAGTGCTGGTCTGTGAGTAAAGGGGGTGGGAGGAGGGCCTTCCCAATCAGAGGAAACAGAATCCATACACGAGTGCGGCAGGAACCCGGTGTGGGTAGGGAGTAGCAGAAGACAAAACCGAAGAGCTTGGGGTTGAGACACAAATCCTGGGGGGCACTCGCTTTCAGGCTGAGCAGTTTAGGCTCTGTCTGGTGGGCAGTGGGAAGCTCTGCAGTCTTTAAATGTGGGAGTGACCTGATGCATTTGCCTTTTAGACATCTCACTGGGATGGTGGCGGTGTGGAGGGCGGACCTGAGGGGGCAGATCTGGAGCCTGGGAGCCAGACAGGAGGTGGCTGAAATGAGCCAGGTGAGAGAGAGCAGGCCTGAGTCATGGCACGGCAGTAAAGGTCCCAAATCCTCAGCATGTAAGGAAGACACACATGGCAGCGTGTGAACATATGGGTTAGGGAGTTGCTATGGAAACGTCAGATGTACAGGGTTAGCATGGAGCGGACCAGAATTGCCTGGGTTTTATAGGCATGAAGGTGGAGCTGGGTAGCCCTGAATGGATATTGTCAATGAGACATGTATCACCATTTTCTTCTAAGTGACACTTTGCCCAGAGAAGGCCATTGGGTCAGGGATGAGCAGAGATGAAGCAGCCCTTTTCATTCTGAGGGCGGGCTGGGAAGGCACTGAGTTCATTAAGGCTGCTTAGGTCAATTACACCAATGGGGCAAATGACCTCACGTAGGTCGGCAATGCAGCAGTTACTTGGCCGCAGAAACGTGTGACAGGGATTGAGAGCAGAAGCGTCTCTGAAACCCAGCACGAGAGGATCTTTTTCAGGATACCTATTGCAACCTGCTCATTTGACGGGTGAAAAAACTAGCAACAAAAGCAAAATAGTGACAATGGTGATGATGGTGATGGCGATGGTGATGGTGATGGCGATGGTGATGGTGATGGTGATGATGAAGACAGTGATGACGATGGTGATGATGATGGCAATGGTGATGGTAGTGATGATGGTGATGGTGATGATGATGGTGATGGTGATGATGATGGTGATGGTGATGGTAGTGATGATGGTGATGGTAGTGATGATGGTGATGATGATGGTGATGGTGATGATGATGGCGATGGTGATGATGATGGTGATGGTGATGATGATGGTGATGGTGATCATGATGGCAATGGTGATGATGATGGTGGTGATGATGATGGTGATGGTGATGATGATGGTGATGGTGATGATGATGGTGATGGTGGTGATGGTGGTGATGGTGGTGATGATGGTGATGGTGATGGTGGTGATGGTGGTGATGGTGATGGTGGTGATGGTGGTGATGGTGATGGTGATGATGATGGTGATGATGATGATGATGG